>JAKUCM010002428.1:0-30268 GCA_023374145.1 Lepidium sativum | reverse complement strand
ATCTATACTAAACCAATATATTGATTAGAAGTATAATATATCGTATCATATGGCCAAAATTATTAGAAGAGTTATCTAAATTACCAAACGAAAAAGAATACGATCCTTTTAAAAAATATGAAAAAAATATTTTTTCACTTAATAAATTATCCATAATCTGAATACCAATTAAAAATGACCAAACTGATAAATAATATTTTACGTAGTAAAACCTAAACCTACATATTATTTAAGAATAATCAAACTAACTAACTTATCAAAATACTGCAATTTAGTGGTCAAGAAAAAAAACTATTTTATTATAAATGACTCAACTTATATATAATACTACTTAGGTTTGATGTTTTAGCAAAATAATTTTTTTAAAAGATTGGTAGACGTAGTAGCAGTTACTAATTTCAAGTGCTGTTTTTTTCCAATTAGGTACTAATCATCTGTTTAGTGACTAACAAAAAGCAGTCACTTCAACTAAAAATATAAATTAGAAAAAAAATAAAAATAAACTATGTAAAATATATTTTTAAAAAATACAATATTTTCTACATCGATTAAATTTTTTAAGTGTAGACATCTATCTACATGTCAGAAAATAAATAGTTCAATTGAAGTATATTCAATGCCCTTGGACCTCAAAAACACACCTACACTTTCCATACAAATAATAACCAAACTTTGTTACCTTTTTACTCAGGGAGATGATAACAATGAAACACTAAAAACTAACACTCCTGAAAGTTTAAAACACATTATCGGCCAAACTTGCAAATTTCATATCAAAGTGTCAATGTACAACTTCCTAGCTTCACGTCAAACTTTCACTGTCTCCTGTATTATTCTGAATGACGTTGGCTTGCACGACGACGCGTCCGGAATAAACAACCTCATATCTGCTGACTGTGCAATTCTTTCCAAGGCTCGGAACACACATTCAAACAAAATATTCGATGAAGACGTGAAGAACGAGAAGTGCCCCCGTCTAGACAACTGAACCAGCTAATATTATAAGTATAGTCTTCAAATAATTTCACACATGTACTTTTGATCTTTAAATAATAAATAAAACCATACCAGAATCCTGATTGAAGTTTGCTTCATAACTATAACTCATAACTGAAAAATTGCACTATTTGCCTTCAAACATTCAAAGGACGAGATGCCATTAATAATCTAGCCTGCAACCACATCTACCACCATGATTGCATAATAAATTGGCTTAACGCAAATAAAAATTGTTCAATATATAGGGTAATATATCTTTAATTTTTTCATTTCAAATAATAATAAAATTATCAATTTCTGATGCACATACCTTTTATTTCATAAATACAATGCAAATCACAAAATTTGACAAGTTACCCAACAAATAAACTACACATAAATGTTTTTAAACTAAAAACCGGGCGTACACCGGTCAATCTCCTAGTATAAAGAATAAAGACAAATCAAAAAGGTAAGAGGCTGGTACAGTTTTGCCTATTGAAAAGAGTAAATGCCAAATCACTTCTAAGCTTATTAATGTTGTAGTTTACTCTTCTATCTCTTTTATTGTCTACTCACATGTTCAATTTGAACTATTACCAAATTAGGAAAACTTGCAAATTTTCCATTGGAAAAGAGCAACTTGAGCACCATATAATTGACTCATTTAGTCCTGAGGTCAAAGTCTAATGGTTTAGTTATAGAGGTGGACATTTTAACCGAACCGAATTAAACCGAATCGAATTAACTAATTTGAACCAAACAAAAACTTACGCATAAATCATTTATAACCCAAAGAATCTAGTTTAATGCGGTTTGAAACTGAAACAATCCTATCATAAATCGATGTGCTTTTTCTTATTCGTTTGTTAATAATATTAGTAAAATTATTACACCTTTGGTTTTACATTGTTGTTTTTAGGTTTTTTCATAAGTATTTATAACTATAACTTTATGATATCTTATGTTTTATATAATAACTAATTTCAATTATTATTGTTTTAATGTATTTTGATAATATCATATAAGAATTATTCAACTAATTTTTATTTAATTAAAACCAAACTAAAACTAAGTAACCAAAATAACCAAAACAAATCAAAGTTACCAAATTCAGTGAGATTCCAAATTAGAAGGTGACCAATTATGGAGACTTTGACATCCAAATACCACTAAACCATCTTAGCTAGATTGAAAAATGAAGATTGAATAATGGGTTATGGAGTCAAAAAATTGAATCCCATAACAATACTATCAAGTAGCATTAGCTAAAGGAAGTCTCACCTTTGCCTCTATGTATAACTTATGTATCTTTTTAAGCTCTTCCATCGATCGGAGGAACTTGACATGTCGTCTTCTCTCCATACCAACTATAACCTAAATTAAGAACAATAATAAGTTATTTTCTTTAACAAATTGTGACTGCGGACATCTTTTTCTTTATCGATTTTTCATTCTTATAAGTTATAACGTTACATCTACTTTCCACAATAGAATCATAAATTCAGCTGATTTTTTTGCATGTTTTTCATCGATTTTTTTTACGTTACATCAATTTCCAACTATAAAGTCATAATTTCAGAGTTTTGATTATCTACAAATTCTTTCGCTAGACATTTGTTTTGGGTTATGTTTCTGATATATATATATATATATATTTTATAAATCTAATAAGGCATTAAGAAACAGATGATTCAGTTACTTGTCTTTAATTGAACTATGTATAAAGTGGTGAGTTTTAATCCTCCGGTTCTAGTTGGAGAATTTAGGCATGGATCGGATGGCCAAGAAACACGTGACACTGTTAGTTTATTCTTGATTTAGTTTTGCACTAGGTTACGAGTTCAAATCCCATCCAATTTCAACTAGAAATTTTTAGTTTTGAATTATGTTTTATTCATCCAATTATTATTTTAAAAAATAATAATATATGTGAGGTGGATACTTAAAGATCTCCTAAGCTTTCTTTTATTAATATAGATTTATGCCTAGTGTATCATTATTTTGAGTTCATTATAATCATAAAACTCTATATATCCATTTGACCAAATATAGTTTGTACGTATATTATATCTTATTTTTTTAACAATTAAATCAACAAATTTCAATAAATAGTCTAAAACACATCGGAAACCTTAAATAATATGACATACATAAAAATTATGTCACTATGCTAAATTCTGGTGGAGAAAGCAACATACTAACCACTTGCCAAATACACCTCAAACTCTATCAATTTATTATTCTTTACTTTTTGGTGACATGTAGGAATGCTCTGGACATCGATGTTGATTTCAAAAGATGATCATAGGGTTTAGTGAAAGACACATACTAAAAATTAATCGTTGCAGGGAAGGGCAAAATGTCACACATCAGGCAAGAAGACGTCAGAACTGTTAAGCCAAATGTCATCGCATTAATTTACAATTTACCATGATAAATTAATTGGTTGAGATGATAAAGTGTAGTTGCAAGTCATAAAAGCTTTCTTTGTCGAGTTTTATTGATCCCTCTTTCGTTTTTTTTGCTACTTTTGGTTCAATATTTGTTAACATTTCACTATACTAATCTAAGTAAGGACCAGGAAAACATTATATATAGATGTTCTCATAATCTCTTAAGGAATATTCAGTTTTGGTTAAAGCAAGAGAATAAATAAAGAGTGAGAGATGGAGAAGAAGAGAGGACATGTATTGGCAATTCCATATCCAACACAAGGACACATCACACCAATCCGTCAATTCTGCAAAAGACTTCACTTCAAAGGCCTTAAAACCACTCTTGCTCTCACTACTTTCATCTTCAACTCTATCAAACCTGATCCATCTGGTCCAATCTCCATAGCCACTATCTCAGATGGCTATGACAATGAAGGCTGTGACTCAGCTGGTTCTTTCGAGGAATACAACCAAAAATTAGAAACCTGTGGCTCCAAAACCATTGCAGACATCATTCGTAAAGACCAGAATAGTGGTAACCCCATCACTTGTATTGTCTATGATGCTTTCATGCATTGGGTATTTGATATAGCTAGAGAGTTTGGTTTAGCTGCGGCTCCTTATTTTACACAGACTTGTGGTGTTAACTACATCTATTATCTTTCTTACATTAACAATGAAAGCTTGAAGCTTCCTATTGAGGATTTGCCTTTTCTTCAGCTACAAGATCTGCCTTCTTTCTTATCTGTTCCTGGGTCTTATCCTTCCATTACTGAGACGGCTCTTCAAATGGTTACGAATCTCGAAAAAGCTGATTGTGTACTCTTTAATACCTTCCAAGATTTGGAACTTCATGTTAGATCTCTCTCTTTCTTGTTAATTCTTACAACTTCCTCAGCCATGTTTTGTTCATGTCCTAACTCCTGTTTTTTGTTTTGGTTATATTGACAGGAAATAGAATTGTGGTCGAAAGTTTGTCCTGTGTTAAGTATTGGTCCGACTCTACCATCAATGTACTTAGACCAACAGATAAAATCAGACACCAAGTACGATCTAGATCTCTTTCAATCGCATCAGGCTTCCTTCTGCACTGACTGGCTTGACAAGAGACCGAAAAAGTCGGTGGTGTATGTAGCTTTTGGGAGCCTGGCTCAGCTGAATAATGAACAGATGGAGGAGCTTGCTTTAGCAGTAAGCAAATTCAGCTTCTTGTGGGTGGTTAGATCTTCAGAGGAGGCAAAGCTCCCATCAGGGTTTCTAAAGACAGTGGATAAAGACAGAAGCTTGGTCTTGAAATGGAGTCCACAGCTTCAAGTTCTGTCAAACAAAGCCATTGGTTGTTTCTTAACTCACTGTGGCTGGAATTCAACCATGGAGGCACTGACTTTAGGAGTTCCGATGGTGGCAATGCCTCAATGGGCAGATCAACCAATGAATGCAAAATACATACAAGATGTTTGGATGACTGGAGTTCGTGTTAAGACAGAGAAGGAGAGTGGATTTGCCAAGAGAGAAGAGATTGAGTTTAGCATTAAGGAAGTAATGGAAGGAGAGAAGAGCATAGAGATTAAGAAGAATGCAAAGAAATGGAGAGACTTGGCTGTGAAGTCACTCAGTGAAGGAGGCTCTACAGATATCAACATTGATACATTTATATCAAAGGTTATTCGCAAAGAGTAGCAAAGATCATGTTTGGAATCGGGGCTCTTACTTTTGTTTCCATTATGATTATGCATTACGTTCAAATGTTTGAGTGCTACTGCTGCTCTTTTCTCCACTTGAATTTGATTTTTAAAAGTCACATTTATTCCGTATATTAGAGTTTAGCTATGTATGAAGTTTTGTCGATGTAATTGTTATAGAAAGAATATAAAATAAAGACAAAACATATAAATAAGAGGCTGGTAAAATTTTACCTAAAGAAAAGAGTAAATGCTATATTACCTCTAAAGCTTATGATTGGACCACATCATTCCACGTTCTTTATCTCTTAACGTATAGTTACTATCCTGTGTCTTTTATTGTCTACTCACATGTATAATTTGAACTATTACCAAATTAGGAAGACTTGCAAATTTTCCATTGAAAGAACTACTAGATCACTATTTTAGTTTGGGAGACGACCAATTATCACAATCTCAGTTCTCGGTCCAAATACTACTAGACTGGTACTATTTAAACATAGGAGTCGACCAATTATGGAAATCTCGGTTCTCGAACCAAATATTTTTAGACCATCCTAGCTAGGTTGAAAGAATGAAAAATTGTTATGTAAAATACATTTATTTCTGATTTGCTTTCTCCTCTGTGAGGCTATGATCTGCATGCCTGACTCTGACATATTTCAGTCAAGTAGAAGACTCAACGACCTCACTTGGTCTGGTCATACGTTTTGTGTCGTCCCGTGACCATGTCTTGTTTTCGTTCATGTCTTAATTGCCCTGTTTAAAGTTATTAAATTAGTCTAATTCTTCCCTCAACGAACTTATTTTCAGTTGGTTTTATTAGATTTTTGTACTTGTAACCAAATAATTATCTGTAATTGAACTCTTTTTATATGACTTAATATTCTTGGTTTATTAGGTTTACTATATGCATAAATTATTACTTTTTGCTTTGTTAGGTTTAACATGTACATCACTTGACATTTGGACCACATCATTTTGAATTTTAAATTTTCTATATTGAATTATATAGTAAGACTCGTTTTAGTAATTTTTTTTTTCTTATATAGATGTTTGACCGAAAAAGATAGCAAATTGTTTATTTTATTTGCTACTATAATAAAGTATTTTGTTCTAACTATAGAACAGTAGAGAATCTTCTGGTATTGACTTCCTAATGCCTTTCTTTCTTTCTTTCCTCTATTGATCTAAATCACAGGCTGTTGTCTTCTCTGGCAAGCTCATCTATCAATGTACATATACTCCCAATATCTATGTATTCATTTATATCATAAAGAAAAAGATTCAGAGAGATGGAGATGGAGAAGAAGAGAGGACATGTATTAGCAATACCATTCCCAAGCCAAGGACACATCACACCAATCCATCAATTTTGCAAAAGACTTCACTCTAAAGGTTTCAAAACCACTCATACTCTCACCACTTTCATCTTCAACACAATTCACCTAGACCCATCTAGTCCTATCTCAATAGCCACAATCTCAGATGGCTATGACCATGGTGGCTTCTCATCAGCCACTTCTGTCCCTGAGTACCTTCAAAACTTCAAAACCTTTGGCTCCAAAACCGTTGCTGATATCATTCGGAAACATCAGAATACTGATGATCCCATCACTTGTATTGTCTATGATTCTTTCATGCCTTGGGCACTTGACCTTGCAAGAGAATTTGGCCTAGCTGCTGCTCCATTTTTCACTCAGTCTTGTGCAGTTAACTATATCAATTATCTTTCTTATGTTAACAATGGAAGCTTGACTCTTCCCATCAAGGATATTGATTTCCTTGAGCTACAAGATTTGCCTACTTTCGTCACTCCTACAGGGTCTCATCTTGCTTACTTTGAAATGGTGCTTCAACAGTTCACCAACTTCGATAAAACTGATTTTGTGCTCGTTAATTCCTTCAAGGAGCTTGACTTTCATGTTAGTTCATTTCCTAACTACTTTTCTTCCCAACATTCACATCCAAATCACTCTGTTTTTTTGCCCTAATTGCTCTGTTTTTCCCCTTATCACTCTGTTCTTTTTGCCCTAGCTCTTCTGTTTTTTCCCCTAACTACTCCTTTTTTACTTTCCTTACTTACTCTGTTTTTTTTACCTAATCTTTCTAATTTTCATTCTCTGACTTCCGATTACAGGAAATGGAGTTGTTGTCGAAAGTTTGTCCTGTGTTGACAATTGGTCCAACTGTTCCATCAATGTACTTAGACCACCAGATCAAATCAGACAACGACTATGATCTGAACCTTTTCGACTCAAAAGAAGCTGCCTTGTGCACTGACTGGCTGGACTCGAGGCCAGAAGGATCGGTGGTATATGTAGCTTTTGGGAGCATGGCTCAACTGAGTAGTGTACAGATGGAAGAGATTGCTTCAGCAATAAGCAACTTCAGCTACTTGTGGGTGGTCAGAGCTTCAGAAGAGTCAAAGCTCCCACTAGGGTTTCTTGAAACAGTGGATAAAGACAAGAGCTTGGTCTTGAAATGGAGTCCTCAGCTTCAAGTTCTGTCGCACAAATCCATTGGTTGTTTCATGACTCACTGTGGTTGGAACTCAACCATGGAGGGTTTGACTTTAGGGGTTCCAATGGTGGCTATGCCTCAATGGACCGATCAGCCAATGAATGCAAAGTATATACAAGATGTGTGGAAGGCTGGGGTTCGCGTGAAAGCAGAGAAAGAAACTGGAATTGCCAAAAGAGAGGAGATTGAGTTCAGCATTAAGGAAGTGATGGAAGGAGAGAAGAGCAAAGAGATGAAGGAGAATGCCAAAAAATGGAGAGACTTGGCTGTGAAGTCACTCAGTGAAGGAGGGTCTACAGATATTAACATTAACACATTTGTCTCCAAAATTCAAATCAATTAAGTTATACACAAAATAGCAAGATCTATGCTCTTAATATCCTGAAGAATATGTTGTTCTTCACTCAATAAAATTTACTTTCCTCTATTGTATGTCCTTTAAAAGCTAAAATAATGACATGCAAAATGCAAAAGTTTATTTTTAACTCTTTTTGGAGTTTCTGTATATTATACAGTAAAGCTTAACCTATACAAACTTATGGAAACAACCTGAAAACAAGTGAAAAGGCAAAAAGAAGTCCTGCTATGTCTTTTGTTCTACACATAATAGAATACATAACAAGAGATTTGTTTATGTTCATCTGTCTGAGAAATCCTTTGATTCAGGTTTTGTCTTCAAATCTCAGGCTGTTCTTGTTTCTCCTTCATCTTCATCTTGTTCTTCTTCCTCTTTCATTTCCTGTGAAAGAAACCATTTAAAATCACTATCTTTCTTTCATCGGTTTAACTATTGATTCTATTAGAATACCAAATCTTACCAGGGGAACTTAAATGTTTCTTTCCACCATCCCTGCTTAGAACAGTTAGCTACTATCTTGTCAAGTCGAATAATAATCTCAGAGAATGTTGGTCTAATTTCGACTTGTGGATGCCAACATTCCTCAATCAACCTGCAGATTAAGAAATGATGCTTCGTGTTGGTGCAGAGGCCATGAATAGATTATTGGTTCCAAATAGTTTGAGAGCTTACTCTTTCAAATCCGAAGGATAACTTCTTGACTTAGCTTTGAATACCGGTCTCTTTCCTTCTAAGCATATCATTTTCGCAACTTCTTCAGCAGGTCTTGGATGAAAAATAGGTAATCCCTCAGTTATCTGACCACACACACAAAAACAAGACTAAAGAAACATAACAGAAGACATAAGAAAAAGCCGAGGAAGACGATGAAATATACCTCATATAAAATGATACCAAAGGAGTGTGCATCAACCCTTCTGTCAAAGATATCGTCTTTATAAACCTCTGGTGCTATATAGTAATCTGCAATCAAGCAAGTGTGTTTTCAGTGATTGTAACTCTTGCTGCATAATATGAAGTATTTCTACTTACTTGAGAGAACTATATGTGCTTTGTGGTTTGCTACTTTCACCTTGTCTTGTGAAATCTTTGACAATCTTATCATACCAAATCCTGAGATCTTTAATTGCCCTCCTCTATCCAGCAAAATATTTCTGGCACCTTACGAAAAATTTAGTAAACTATTAAACGAACATAAACATCTCAGTGAGAATGAACCAAAGGTTTTTAACATATCTAATCAGACATTTCCCTTTGGTTATCTTACTTTGGCTTTAGATCACAGTGAATGATCGGATCTGGTTTACATTCGTGGAGGTAATTCATGCCTCTGGCAATATCAAGAGCAAATCTAAGTGCCTTTGAAGGAGAAAGGCGTCCTTTCTTCTGAAGATATACACCTAAATCTCCCTGCAACAGAATAAATAACATTAAAAGACGAAAAAACACTCAGATAATTGATCTTTTAAGGTAAAATCAGAAGGCAGAAGACAAGTAAAGATGCTTACTTTGGGGTTATACTCTACTACAATCATCATTGGAATATTCTGAGTGACAGCTCCAACAAATTGGACAACATTTGGATGCCGGACTTTTTCTAGTAACGTCAATTCATGTTAAAAGCGTTTCTGTTTAGACCAAAATCCAGAAAGACAAAACAACATTAACTTCCTTCCTGTTAAATCAAATCATTGCTTGAATTGTTGTTCCAACATTTCACTTAAACACTAAAATGAAACACACAGAAAAGGACCCAATTAGCTTACATGCGTTCCGGGTCTGAGTAGCTATCTTTGTCAAGTATTTTGACAGAAACCCGAGTGCCATTCCATTTAGCTACTTGATATGCTCCCTGCAAACAATCAAACACAATCCAATTATACAAAGATCAAAATGCTTCAGTCCACAGTAATGTTCCCTAATGTGTCTTTAAGAGAGCAAAGAACAAACCTTTGAGATACCATCAGCTTTCCTGACTTGAACCTCAAGTGGATTAAGCTCATACTCAGGAACTTCTCGTGGATTTGACACAGTCATTGGCGTCTTCCTGGTTTTCTATATATGTAAAAATGAAACCTTTCATAAAATAAACACATAAACAAAGAAGAAACTGAAATTACATTGAAAGTGTTGATTAGCATCATACCGGAACTTTAGCTCCTCTTGCCTTTAAGAGATTGTAAACATCTAAATTCCCATAATACTTAGCATCAGCAGCCGCCTAACTCATCAGAAAAAAAAAAAAAAAAAATGTCACATTTAAAATCCTAATCAAGACAGTCAACACATATCCAAATCTTAAGGGTTCTTAGAAGAAGAAAACAGACCGTACTTCCCCAACGATCACGAGCAGCGATATTAGCTCTCCGGCTAAGAAGAGCCTTAACAACAACAAGATGACCCTCACAAGCGGCGATGTGAAGCGCCGTACGGCCATCGAGATCAATACTATTGACATCAATTCCTTCATCAATAAGCTCCTCTACTCCTTTAACATCACCTTGACTAGCCATAAAAAGAAGGTGCATCGTCGAATCCAGATTCTCCGGTACCGTCATATGTGGCTCATCATCGCTTCTCAAAGAATCTGGACTCCTGCGGATCGGATCAAGAGAAGATTGACGGCCAAAACTAAACCTCATGTTGGTTCGACGAGGGTCAAGAGAAGACTGACGAGAAAACTGTCTGCTCAATGTTCGACGAATCGATCCAGTTGAGAATTGCCTTGAAATCCCTCTTTTTAGTTGTTCAGTTATGTTCTCCATTGTTGAAAATTTGAAAAGCTTCTTCCTTTATTGAAAATTATCGAAATTTCTTAGATGGATTAAACCCACATTGCGTATTTGGAGGTTCGTCAATGGAGGAATTAGAAGAAGACGAAAAGTAAGAGGAAACAAACGAAACGAAAGTATGGAAAAGACAGGAACGATCGTTGCTGTGTTTTTGTTTTTGTCTAAACGTTTTTAATTAATCAAAACATTGTTATCCATAAACAAGTTCGTTGGTTCTCAATCTCTTTTAAAGGTATAAACTTTAACTGAATTTTGTTAATCCCATACAGATTAAATATAAAAGACCTAACTTTTTTCATCTATAGATGACAAAATTGAGAAAGATTTCATTTTGTCAAAGACTATTTACTATTTAGTTGGATATTTTAAATAAATAAAAATGTTTTATAATGGATTACAACCTGGAGATGGTGGAATTTGACTTTTTAGTGAAGTGGAGAAGATAATGATATTTTCTATTATATGTTAAAACTAAATATCTGGTGCTACACCACTAATTTATCATGTAATAATATCAAAATGTGTTATGCTCCATAAGTTATAAACTTATAACAGTTAATGGGTCGGCTATTTTTTATTATTTATTATCCGATTTGTGTAATTACCATCATCTTCAATTGGTTTGTATTTACTTTAATTTGCATCCACATAATTGTATCACCCATTTCAATCCATTGCTAACAAGTAGCAATATCCAATTTTATTGCTCTTCATCAACTAGTTGGCCATCGCTTTAGGTGGAGATATAGAAATTACATTTGGTCAAGCGGTTAGAATGTTATTTTTGCGATTTTCTTTACTTTAATGTAATTTTAAAAATTGAATATCTATGTGATAATGTTAAAAGTTTAGAAATTTTTTGATTGTAGATCGAGTTTTACTAATTTCGATTATTGACAAAAATACATATATTACAACGGAATACATTACAAAGAAATATGATAAATTTTGACTAATATTCTTTGTTTTCTTGTAGTATATAATTAAATAATTATATTTGTATTTTATTTTATCATAACTCAATTCTAATGAGTTATGTAACTCTACGTTATAAGATTTACGGTTCGAAGAGTTTTGGATTATAGCACCAAAAGAAAACTACTAAGAAAAATATGTGTATGCCAAAAATCATTATTTTAAAGCTTCGAGTACATAAATATCTAGTCTTAACCGAAATAAAATTCTCAAATACAAAAAAAAAAGTGAAAAAGATTGAAAAAAACGATTAGCATATAGGAAGACGACGTTGACAGATTTATCTACATGTCATACATGGAGCTATCGGGACAATGTCAATTCCAAGGATTCATTACAATATCATAATTATGTCTCTCTACCTTTAGACATGGAGTGATCGGGACGACGTCGTTGGCTAATCCATTTGCATTCTCACAAGACGCCTGAGCCGGTCGACTAACCGAGACTAGGTTCACATCTTCCATTACAATACCGGTACATGGGTTCTCTCTACTACAATCTAACAAAACCGCAACTTCTCTACTCGAAGTTCCATGTATATCTTCATATCTCACATTTGATACTATAACTCCATATTCCTATAATCACAAATATCACATAAATGACTGAATTAATACCACAAATTATGCGTATAGTTTTACTATATAAAAAAAAAGTTAGTGCATGATCTTTTGTCCATCCAGATGAAAATTGTTGCTTTTTAAATACAACTATTTGATTCATTCGAGATGCAGCAACTATAGATGGAATATTTCGTCTAAATTACACTCTCGACGTATTCTAATTTATTTTCTTTCATCTGTATTAGATTGCATTCTCTTGATAGAATCCGGATGACTTTTTCCTATATGGATTAGGTTGTATTATTGTTTTGACATATTCGGTTTTCTTCCATCTAGATTAGGTTGCTGGAAATAGAAATTGTATTATAAATAAAAGGTATACATGGCTAAGTATTATTGTGTATTTACCTGGTTAGGGCAAGGTTTGTCAAGACAATAGTGTTGGTCTATAATGATTGGATTCTTGACCATCTTCATATTAATATGTTGGAAAACAATGTTTCTAGCGAAACTATTGCTATTTTTTCCCCATGTTTTAATGCTAACTCCATGATCTGTTCCCGTGAAATCCACGTTACTCACTGTCACGTTATTGAGTCCTTGTTCTTCCTCTGATCTTCCAAGACTTCCAATACTGTTGAAGCAAAAGATTCATTAGATATTGACTAACTTGTGAAGCAAGAAAGGTATATGTTTGTTACCTAATGCCGTGACCTGGACCGCATTGGATGTTTTCTATGAAAACATTTGTGGAACCTGGACGATAGAGATACAATCATCACCGGTTCCAATTCTCGAGTTAGTGATATAAACCGAGTGAGATGATTCAATATGAATCCCATATGTGTTAGGGCTATTCCCATCAGCATAAACCCTAACTCCATCAATGTTCACGTTAATGCTATTATCTATAACTATATGGATTTCTGACTGTTGATCGTCGTTAGACCGTTGATATTGATGTTACTCGATCCACTAAACTGTAAGCTCTGCAATATATAATTACTAAAACTAAATTAACTAAAACCGTAAGTGAATTAAGAAAGTTTGTTGTTTCTTGTGAGTCAAGGCATACCTTAGCACCGTTAGGGCAATTTTTACCACCACAGTTCTTGCAATTCCATAAACTAATACCTTGTCCGTCAAGTAATCCACCATAGATTGAAACATTAGTAACATCTTCAAACGAAATCCAATGTTCTAAGCTTGCGATAACTCGAAAATCTTCTGGAGCAACAATGGATCCTGCTATACGAAAAGATATTTTGAGCTTTCTTACATTCGTTACCTTGGAAAACAAGTACGATTATAGTTGTTGGATTACTCGTGGCACAAGCTTCGTTCTATGCGGCTAAGAAGGCTTTGGTTGAGTCCGTTGAGCCGTCTGATTTAGCTCCGTAGGATAAGATGTTGAGCGTGATTGGAATTGGATTGGCTAATGAAGAGATTATGATGAAGCCAAGACAAGTTAGGGTTTGAAGAATAAGACATAAAGTGTTGTAAACCATTTTTGTTTTTGTTTTTTCTCAGAGAAGGTTAATGTTTTAAGGATGAAAGATATTGGAGAAAAGGCGAGAGATGGGAATTTATAAGATTTTTATGATCGATGAAATGATTAATTTTATTTGAGAATTTTTTATTTTATAAATCTATAAATGTGGCAACTTGTAGCTACAGACGTGGAAGTAAATATTTTATATGAAATTTTGTTATGGGAATTCTGTAGGAAATTCGCAATATAAATTCTATAAACGACTGCATTTGTGATGGAAATTCTGTACGAATTATAGTAATGAATATGACAGAGATTAATAACAAAAATAATTAGACAAAAATAGTTGGTAGATTTTAATGATAATATATGTCAGATATTACCTATAAATTTATGGAGCTTGTCTTTTAATGTCTTTTTTTTTCCAAAAATAACACAAGACTACAATAAACATAAAATAAAAAAATATAAAACTGTAAATCAATAATTCAAATATAAAAATCCAAAACAGTTACGTGAAAATAAATATTTAAAATTTTAACCAATAACAGAAATTACACAACACATACAAATCATTGATGGTTGCTGTGGATCATATTCTACAAAGCAAGGCCAGGCTCTAGGCCCAATGGGCCGTAAACCGCCACAGGCTCAAACTTTTCATAGTTTACGTTTCACTACTTCTAATATCAAGTAATGAAGAAAGACATCTCTTTCTTTTGGTCATAGACAATTTGGCTGAAAAAATCCAGCTTCAATTCCTCCAGCATGAACGCAAGCCGATGCAGCCGGTTTATTCTGGTACGTTAATTTAACATCCTCGAGTCGAATTCCGGTACACGGTTTAGCAGAACTACAATCAAGTTTCACACCAACTTGAGTAGCTGATGTTCCATGTATATCTACGAACAACACATCGCTGATTTTAATACCTGAAACCTGGCCTGGACAATTTTCGTGTGATGGACAATAGTTTTGGTCGATCACGATTGGGTTTTGTACATTGTTCATTATACAATGTTGGAAACGAATGTTCTTAGCAAATCCACTACTGGGCCTGGCCCATGATTTTATTCTCACTCCATTATCTGTTCCTGTAAATGTCACCGTTTTTACGGTTACGTTTTGTACACCTAACTCCACGCTATCTTTCCCCAAACTCCCAATACTGCAATTCAAATATGAAATATATAAAGCTTAGGTCAATAGTTTGAATCGATAAAATTCGATTTATAGTTTAAATTTTCTTCAACTTTCAGACAGTATACTATACTATATAACCGAATTTAGATGGAGAAAATAGCAGACGTAAACAACTGACAAAATGAAATTTGTCCGGCTGCTGTCTTTTTTATAAAAATCCAATTCCAAAAAATGTGTAACCTCACTCATATTATATAGAATTTTGGACTTTTTGAATTATAAATCGGGTTTTGTGTTAGATATAGTAAATACCTGATACCATGACCGGGGCCGCATGCAACATTTTCGATCCAAAGGCCATTAGTACCAGGACCAATGGAGACACAATCATCGCCGGTGGAGATTTTGGTATTGAAGATAGAGACAGTGGAGGATGATTGAACGTGAATACCATCAGTATTGGGACTATTTCCGGTGGCTAATACTTTGATATTTTGAAGCTTTACGTTATTGCAACCGTTTATTACAACGTGGAACATCTGGCTATTGAGTGACGTTAGCCCTGAGACCACAATGTTGTTTGAGCTCTGAAATCCTATGGTCTGTTCATCACATGATATTAACCACGTTAATAAATAATTTTAATCTTATTATATTATAACCATTTATATTAATCCATGCATGGTTGGTCCATGTGAAATTTTTTAAAAGAAATCGATAAAACTTCCTAATTCAGAAAAGGTGTAACTATACCATTCTTTTACTTGGAAATTAATCATGCAGATTAAAGTTTACAATTAATAAATATTTCTTTCCGTTTTATTAATAATACGATGAAATGTATTAGGTCATTTGGTTAAATTTTGTTCTTACTGTTTTTCCTATGGGAGTTTTGACTTCAAAGAATTACATAATACTAGTATCTTTTGGAGTTTTAGAAGTTTGGATTATAGATTAGATTTTGTTGAGAAAATACCACGAAAAAGTAAAGGGCAAAATAGTAAATTTGTAGGTACCGTTGCGCCGCTAGGGCAATTCTTGCCGGACATTTTACAATCCCAAAGAGAAGCTCCTCTAGCATCAAGAACTCCACCATAGACAGTGATACCATCGAGATGCTGGAACAAAATCCAGTAATCTTGACTTCCGAGAACTCGATAATCAGCAGGAGCCACCAATGTACCATCAATTCGGAACGTAACGGGCTTAGGCTTACATTTTGAACCATCGAAATTAAGGCTTTTTAACAAAAACCGACCTTTAGGAATCACAATGGTAACAGGACGAGACGAGGCACAAGCTGTTTCCCAAACTGCGAGGAACACTTTGGTTGCGTCTGTTTTGCCGTCTGGTTTAGCTCCAAAAGATAAGACATTGTAGGATTGAGCAGAGCTTGAAGTTATGAAGAGGAAGACGAAGAGGACAAGAAGCGATGAAGCCATTTATTTGTGAGAGAAGTTAGTGGTGGTGGTCTGGGAATTTTAACGGTTATTCAATGTATTTATAGTGTGTTGTGTTGTGAAGGGATTAATTTGTTTGATTTTTGTAGTATTTTATTGAATAATTGGATTTGGCATCAACATAAAGTAACCTTTTTTAATGAATAAGAAATTAGGTGTGAATTTGTTTTGCATGATTGTTTTTTATTCATTCGAAACGCATCGATGATATAAATATATGTTCATATATATGTAAGATCTTTTGTTTTGTTAAAATGAAATATTACGTTCAAACAATAACTTTATGGAAATGACTTTTTTCTTTATATTTCACTCGCCTCCTAAATGCACAATAATTAAAAAGTTTATGAAGTTATTTAATATATGTTTATACGGTAATTTTGTGTGTTAAAATCTTTATATTATCATTGATATTTTAATTCTCGAGTTGTTTTAGATTTGTAGTTAGGATGATTCAACCAATAATTCTAGTATTAAAAGTTTGAGTTATTCTAACAATAGTTAACAAATTAAATATGAGTTTTGTTAAAATTGATTAGTATAATTAATATGAATAAGTAACCACCAAATAAGAAGTCGATTGGTGGACTGATTAGAAAAGACTTAGTCCAAAGACTTTCATTGATATATGCCAAATAAGAAGATCGTGGTCTCAGTTGAGTAGAGTTGGACCAAACAATTTGTTAGTTTCTAATTTGGTAAATAAATGGAAAATTTTGGCAGTTTTTGTATAAGAAGAAACCATTTTCCACGTACTTGAATTTCCAATGTTGTTGAATATTGAGATCCCACTGTTCTTTTCTTTACCTATTTAAGCAGAAAATTTTGATTTATTCATATATGATAAAAACTAGCATTTTTATAAACAGATCCCACTGTGTATAAACCTTTAATCTGTTAATTAAAAACTTGCATTTGTGGTTTGGGTCGATTTATTATGTGATCTATAGTCACTTTGGTTAATAAATTTTGGTTTAAAAGTGGAATCTGTTCATATTTTACCTATACGATAAAAATGATATTCCCTTCGTTTCATATTACTTGTCTAACTATATTTTCCACAAAAATAATTAAATGTTCTATTATGTTTTTGATTTACTATTAGAATTCCAAACTATTTCATATTTTATTTATTTCATTAGGAGTAAATGAAATTACTTTAAAAATACATTGGAAAATGAAAATAACAGCTAAAACAAAACAAAAAAAATTAACCTAAAATGACAAGTAATATAAAACGGAGGGAGTAGTATTTATCGTATGTTTTGATCATCTTTGATTGTAACCGATCAAATCAACATATGATCAAATAAAGAAACTAAATCAGGGCCTAAGATCTGGTTTAATCTTCCGGTTCGTGAATCTACGAGCGTTGGTAAAAAAAGTCTGGTTTATAAATTTGATTCAATGTGAGACGTATGCTTTACTTTCCTTTAGACCGCAACCAAAATCTATATTAGAACAGTACGAAAGTGAAATGAGTGTGAAAGAGAGAAGAGGAGAGGTAGAAATGAAGAAACTGAAATTACAAATGGTCAATTAAAATATTGTGTAAAAGCCAAGAGTTCATTAATAATGAAGCAAAGTCTTTTCACTTTTGGAAAAGGATTTGAAATATTTATTAATCACTACAACAAATATATTGTTACTACCCAAGATAACATAATGTACATAAAAATTCACCAATCCATTTAGACGATCTTAACGAAATGATTACTTGTGTTTTTTACCAAGGAAAAGTCTAAGCCAAAACTTAAATCAACTTTTTAAAAATCGGACGCAAGCTAGATTTAAAGATTCAGTGATCAAATGGAAATGATTAACAATTTCGTATTTAAGAAAGTGATCTCTGAGCTAGAACTTGAGAATCTCTTGTATTGTTTTCGCCTTCCTAAATCAAAAATCCAAACTCAATTTCTAATCTCTATTTAGATTTTGATCCTAATTAGAAATATGTTAATTAAATAATACAAAAAATGAGAAAAGAAGATTAAGGCAAGTATTAATGGGAAAACGATAATGAATGATTGGAGCAACATGTTTACGATACGTGACAAGTGGAGAATAATTCGGAGTAGATATTCATATTGAGCCAATGATCATGCACCGAAAGGTTCTATAAATTTCTTCCGTATACTTGAAATGTTTTTTTGTTTTTTATGTCAAACATTTCAATATTCACGTTTTTCAAGTTCATGAACTTATATTAACGTCCTAATGGCGTGAAAAAAAGATAAGATTATATATATGACTAACTAAGTAATCACTTAATTGATGTTTCATCAAGGTCAATTCAAGGATCATGCTATTCGCCGAATTGAGTACCAATCCCATGTTCAAGGTTCGAAGTTGATTTCCCACTCTATCCTTGCTTAGACCTAGAAGAATGATATTATATGAAAATTTGCTTATGTTATTTAGGATAAGTTCTTAGCTACATATTTTGTTAATTAGTTGACAATAATGATAAATAAAAGCTTACTCTTATTCAAATCCTTCAAAAACCCTTAACTTTATTATCTGGAATCAGGCCGATTATCTAAAATCTGTTTGTAGAAAAATAATAAATATGGACATTTAATTATTTTATTTTTCAGTTTTACAAATATGTTATAACAAAATTAAATATACAGTTAAACTTTTATAAATTAATAATGTTTTTTTTTTGTCAATAATGGGCCACAAATGGCCGGCCCATTAGCCAAGTTCTTGCAGATGCAAGCGAGGGGACTCGATCCCATGATGTGCAAGTGTGCATGCCTATTGTGGACTTACCACCTGTCACTAGGCTAAATGCCACTTTATAAATTAATAATGTTAGAATTATAATAAAATAATAATTTTTTATTAATTTATAGAGAATATTAATTTATCGATATATTAACTGAATCAAAAATTCAATTTAAGATTATAAAATTATATTATTTTATTAAAAAATTTGATGTATATTAATTTATAGAGTATTAATTTAAAAGTATTATACTATAAAAATTCAAACAAGTCATAATTGCCAAAAGAAAAATCTTGACAAAAAAAGTCGTTAATAATTATTTGCTTTGTTATGGACTTTTAGTCGTTTAGAAGATAGATGGGTCATTTTGATAATTGGAGTCGTTGACCTCTCCACACACAAGATTATAACTCGCTTTATCCATGTGATCTTGGATTCATAATGAAATATATTTCTTTATGAAACCAATCTAATCTAACAATTCACTAGTTTCCAAACATTTTGATCATATCAAAGATAAAAGAAAATGGGGAAATCCACAAACACAACTTAATATATGGAAAATCTGTTTATATACACTATATTATATTTTTAAAATTGTAACAATGATATTTCAAATTGTTGACAAAGTCTAATTCGTACTTCTAATCTTTAGGATTTTAAACAATATTACGTAAAATAAATACAATTTTCTGAACATCGAATTCCAGTGAAAAACACAATAAAAATTTTATTTAATCATTTGATCGTACTTCCATAAGTTCTTTTCTATGTAAAAGAAGAAATGTTTCTATCTTGCCAACGAACAAATTAAATATATTGTCGGTAGAATTTGGAACAAATTGAGCTTCTAAAAGTAAAAAAGTTACCGAGGACAAGTGGCACAGTGATGTAGTCATTTTACAAATCTTTAAGGTATCATGGATCAATTCCCCTACTTGTAATAGTATGAGTGTGATTTAAAAACCAGAATGCTAGGTGACAGAAAAAAAAACGATTCTAGAACTGGTTCTGGGCCATCATTCATAATGGGCCTACAATAAGTCAAACATAAGTGTTGGTGTCTTCCCATCTGATCTGCCATTAGATCCATACCTATTAGAAATATATCTTGTAAGAGTATAATTTTTGTGTGTGTGTTTTATACCATGGGTTTTATATGTATTTTTGGGTTTCTTCAAACAGACAATAAATTAAAATATAAAGAACCATTTTGCATTGCATATATTCTCACCCAATTATCCTCCAGAATTTCCTGCACATGACAAGTACAACAAAGTCTAACTGTGACAGATCATTTTCTCTAAATTTCTTCTCCATTTCATCAATCTTGCTGTCTTTTTTCCATTTTTTATTTTCTATAAGTTGCCAAATTATTATTATTGCATAGTAAGTATTTTTGTTATTTTAAGAAATCGCGTTTGTCCCACAAATTTAGGAGGAATTAACTAATTTAGTGGTGTATAAATCGGAAGACTAATTTTTTCGTACAATAATAAGTTGTACAAACACAAACTATAAGTACATTATCATTAATGGATTATGGAATCAAGTAACATTTAGGTAACTTATATTATAATGTACCGCGTCTAACGCGATTAGTCATTAATACAAGGATTCTTCAATCGATCTAACACAATTTTCTTTTGTATATATATGTAACATTTATCATTATTTCTTCATAAACCATTGAATCATACAAATCTAAGATGGCCAATAACATCTCTTTTCTTATGGCTATTATATTATTCTCTATTGTCTTCTTCTTTATTAACTCATCACACGCAATGCCATCGTATAACGTACAAAGATATGGAGCTAGAGGTGATGGAAGAACAGACTCAACCAAGTCCTTTTTGACAGCTTGGTCACTAGCTTGTCGCTCAAGGGCTCGAGCAATGGTCTACATTCCTCGTGGAACATACTTAGTCAGCAACTTAGTCTTTTGGGGTCCTTGTAAGAATCGTATAACTTTCAAAAGTGATGGAACACTTGTGGCTCCGGCTAACTATTGGAGTATTGGTCATTCTGGTTATTGGATTCTTTTCGCTAAAGTAAACCGGATCTCGGTTCATGGTGGTACCATTGATGCTAGAGGAGCTGGTTATTGGTCTTGTAGAAAGTATGGTGGTAATTGTCCTCAAGGTGCTAGGGTAAGCAAACTTCTCTTTCACACATGATTTTTCTGATTTGTAGTATATATAGAGAAATTGAATATTCGATATGGTTTCTTTTGCAGTCTATATCGTTCAGCTGGTGCAATAATGTTTTACTTAGTGGTATAACATCGTTAAATAGCCAAAATATGCATGTCACGGTTCATCATTCTTCTAATGTTCGGATTCAAAACATAAGAATTAGGGCTCCAAGTGGAAGCCCTAACACGGATGGTATTCACATTCAATCTTCTTCTGGAGTCACTGTTAGTGGATCTACCATTGCCACTGGTGATGACTGCATTGCTCTTAGTCAAGGATCTAGGAACATTTGGATCGAACGTGTGAATTGTGGACCAGGACATGGAATCAGCATTGGAAGTCTTGGAGATTACGCTAATGAAGAAGGTGTGCAAAATGTAACAGTCACGAGTTCTGTTTTCACAAAGACACAAAATGGAGTAAGAATCAAAACTTGGGCTAGACCAAGTAGAGGGTTTGTGACAAATGTGGTGTTTAGAAATTTGATAATGAACAATGTTGGTAATCCAATAATCATTGATCAAAACTACTGTCCTAATGGTAAAGGTTGTCCTCATCAGGTAACAAATCTAATCTCTCTTGATACTTATCTGATCAAACTCTCTCTGTTTTGTTCTAATGGAATCTTATGATATGATTGGTGATTATGTAGAGCTCTGGTGTGAAGATAAGTAGAGTGACATTTGCAAACATAAAAGGAACATCAATAACACCAATAGCTATGAGATTGGATTGTAGTGGAAGCAATCATTGCACTGGGATTAGGTTAAAAGACATTAAGCTTACTTACATGAGAAGATCATCAGCTTCTTATTGTAGGAACGTTCATGGAAAAGCTTCTGGAGTTATGGTTCCAAATAGATGTTTGTGAAATTAAAATCCAAGATCATATCAATTGGGGTCATATATACATGTAAACCCTAAGATTATTGGATGTAGATATATTCTAAAGTAATTTTTATTTGATGTTTCATAATTATATATTCATCCAAATTTGAAAATGTGGTGAATTCTTTGTTGTGAATGATCCCAAAACTAAAAGAGTAATATGAAAGAAAAAAAAAATCAATTTGATTGTTTGCTTATTAATATGGTTATACCAACCAAATCTTCTTTCTTTATTTCTTTTTTTGAAACTTTTGATACGTGAAAATCAATGTAATTAATGTAATACAAGAGAAATTAATGTAATTAATAAACCGAAATTTTACAGATCCAAGTTTTTTTTTGTCGGCAGATTATATTGAGGCACAACTGGCCGACTCAATAGTCAAATTCCTACACAATGTATGCAGAGAGACTCGATCCCAAATTATACAAATGTGCTGCCTTAAGTGGACTTACCGCCTGCCACTAAGGCGAGATGTCATTTGCACAAATCCAAAATGTTTAAGAAAAATACTAACAGAAATTAAAATTACAAAAAAGAAAGTTCTAACGTTGGATCTTTAGTTTTTGATTGGATAGTAATTAAGATTTAAATGACGTGTGGATATATCATTGGTCGAAACTCCATCGTGGACTAATTTTAGTAGCACAATATTCGGAGGGTTTTTAGGTTATAGTTAGTGCTAGATCTAGTACCTTAGACCACCTCCAAATGAGGTTCTAAAGAGAGGTTTTTAATATTAAACAAATAAAAAAAATTATAAAAATGAGAGAAAGAATGAATTGGGGTTCTTAAATAAGAACCCCTATTTGCCACATGTAAGCCATTTATTAGATATAATTTTTAAAAACATAAAAAATAAAACAAAAATTAAACTATAACAACAAATATTAGTATTTAATTGTTTAAAAACTCTTAAGAGTCTCTAAACTATTGGAGATGCTCTTAGTTTCCACATGTCACGTGACCATCCACAAAGCCACACCATAAGGCTTATAATTATGTTTTCCTAATTTAATTTCATTTTTGGGCATACCTCTCGTGGACTTACCACCTGCCACTAGGTTAAATGATGCCACTTACAAAAAGTTATCATCTATGACATAAATTTTACAAATATGTGTATTTCACAAGTTTTTTTAATCTAATGATTAGGATTATCCTATTAATAAATATATTTTTATTATAATTGATAGATAAAAAGATTTTAAATAGTACATTATAAGTTATCGAATTTTGTCGATAAAAAGACTTACTATTTATTCTAAAAACTTTTTCTTTCAACAATGAGATAGAGTTAGATCCATCCTAGTCTTCTAGATATATAGCGAATGAAATGACCTTATAAAACTATTAAGAACTTATCCATTATTTTGGTAATCATTAAATACATATTATTCCAAGTTGGAACTGTCTTATAGGTAGAAGTAGTGGACACATTATCTTAGGAGAACATGGACAAATATCACATGCTTATTAATTAACTATTAATCCTCTAAAGTTGATTGACGCGTTCTTATTGGTTAATCATCACATGTAAAAACCATACATATCATTCCACATGTACAATATATAGATATGTTAAGTTTTGTATGTTAATTTTAATGGTACGTAAATTGCTCTTAATATAGTAATTTACAGTATATCCACTTAAGGCAGCTCATTTATACAATCAGGGATCGAATTTTCCATCTACATTATGTAGTAATTTGGCTAATAGCCAGCCAAATTTATTTTTGGTACATGCATATTTTTTAGGTGGAATCAGGTTACAATTTATTTTTATATTATTAGGTTACTTTTGCCCTTTGTTTTCTGTAAAGTTTTTATTTTCTTACAATACCTTCTGTTTTAAGCCAACAACTCAACAAGGTTCGAATATTCTAATAATAATACAACAAAACAATCATTTATTACAAAGTTAGTTGCAGAAGAAAATCATTAAGAACTGAGACTAATTGTCATTGATGACGGTACGGTACTATATGATCCAAAATATTAATGTTTCTGATGATTGTGTTATCATTAATGGATTATATATCGGTGGCTTTGCTTATTCTACGGCTTCTACTAAATATAAAATCTCTTCATTTCCACATGTCACATGCCATAAACTATGCTATACATAATATATATATATATATATCTTAAACAAATACTGAAAATAACCTGTAAGTCGTATTTGCTAGAGACTATTCGGAGTTTTTCGCTTCATTATATTCCCCGATAGTTTGGCTCGAGCTTTCACTTCTATGGACTTTTCGTCACCTATGTGGTGTATAATTCAATGAATACAAATTAGTATATAAATGATCCTTTCAAGTGAAGATGAATCACATGGTTACTCGATTATAGACCAACATTGTTTGCTTAAGGAATTCACAACTGCTTATCATACACATGCCATTATGCGTACCGTACATATAAATACTTCATTTTTATTTAATCACCACTAATCAAAAGTTTAATAAGAGTTTATATATATCATAGAATATATACGTTTGTAGTCATAACTCATAATTGATTTTGACCTAAAACCTCATCAAAGATGGTTAGTTTAAACTCAATTTTTTCTAATTTTTATATGCATTTTGGGTAAGTTAAAGTAGATTTCTAAAATATTGATTGTCATTTTGAGCAAAACAAATCGTGCTAAAAATAAGTCTTATTAAATTAAAGCTGAAAAATAACTCAAGAAGTGAACCAATAGTGAAACAAAAACTGTAATGAATATTCAAATAAACAAAAAATAATTTCATGAATTTGTGTACTAATATTCGTACAACACTAAGTTGTAATTTATTGCAAAACTACGCAAGCCTAATATTACATTATCACTTAAATTTTAATGCACCGCGTATTAGTCATTAATACACGAATCGTCAGATCTTACGAATTTTATCCCTCATAAATATGTGTATACATATAAGATCTACTATTCATTCTTCTTAAAATTTATAATCATACAAAGCCATAAAAACTTAGATAAAATCTAAGATGGCTAGTGACATCTCTTTTCCTCGTGCCATCATATTTTTCTTTGTTGTCTTCTTTCTTAGCAACTCATCAAATGCAATGATATCGTTTAATGTACAAAGATACGGAGCTAGGAATGATGGGAAAACAGACTCGACCAAAGCATTTTTGACGGCTTGGTCATTAGCCTGCAATTCAGAGGCTCGAGCCATGGTCTACATTCCGCGTGGAACATACATGATTGGAAACCTAGTCTTTTGGGGTCCTTGCAAGAACATTATAGCTTTCATGAACTATGGGAAACTCGTGGCTCCAGAGAACTATTGGAGTATAGGTGGTTCCGGTTATTGGATTCTCTTCGCTAAAGTAAACCGGATCTCGGTTTACGGTGGTACCATTGATGCTAAAGGACAAGCTTATTGGTCTTGTCGAAAGAGAGGTGGTAATTGTCCCCCTGGTGCAAGGGTATGTTTCTATATATCTAAACCGTTTCTCAATATCATATGATTTTCTTTTGCTAAAGTGTGATAGATGTCTTAAATCTAAAGCTAAAATTATTACCAATTAGTTTTGAGTTGAAAGCTCGTTTATTTATAGCGTTTGGTAGCCAACAATTTCATATAAATTTTAATTTGTATGGTTTATTTTGCAGTCTATGTCGTTCAGCTGGTGTGACAATCTTCTACTAAATGGTCTAAAGTCGTTGAATAGTCAAACAATGCATCTCACAGTTCATCGTTCTTCTAATGTTCGAATTCAAAACACATATATTAGAGCTCCAGCTGGATCTCTCTCTTTAGACGGTATTAATATCCAGTCTTCTACTGGAGTCACCATAAGTGGTGCAGTGATCAAAACCGGTGATGATTGTGTTGCTCTTACTCAAGGAGCTAAGAACATTTGGATCGAACGAGTGAGTTGTGGACCTGGACATGGAATAAGGTAACTAAATTAAATTTTACTACAATGATCTAGCTAATACAATGTAAGCAGTTGTAGTCTAGGGGTATTCGAATTTAGGCTTTATGGCGTAAACTTGCAGATGTTTTATGTTGGATGCCTCTAAGAACTTTAAATATCACTTTCTTGTAAAGTAAATACTGAGTTTATACCTAATACTTTACATGTCCAACAGCTTTCTACGAACTAATGAACTTATGATTAGTAGGATGGTAAAAACCCGAACACCAGATTATAAAAAAAAATTGTTGTAGCTAGTACCAATTATCTAATGCATTAACATGGGACGTTTTGCTTGAAAATGTGATGCAGCATTGGGAGTCTTGGGGGTAATGCTAACGAGGAAGGTGTTCAGAATATAACAGTGACGACCTCTGTTTTCACTAGGACCCAAAATGGAGTAAGAATTAAGACTTGGGGCTAGGCCGAGCACAGGGTTTGTGAAGAATGTGTCATTTCGAAATTTGGTGATGAGAAATGTTCAAAATCCGATAATCATTGATCAAAATTATTGTCCTCATGGAACTGGTTGCTCTAGCGAGGTAAATAACCTAATCATTAATCCGTCAAGATTACAAGTTTCATACGGGTTTTCAACGGATTTCTCATCGGAAATAAGGTAGATTTTACTTCTTTTACTAACAAAATTTTACTCTGGTTGATCATATAGAGCAATGGAATGAAGATAAGTGAAGTGACTTATGCAAACATAAAGGGAACATCATTAACACCAGTAGCTGTGAAATTGGATTGTAGTGGAAGCAATCATTGCACAGGGATTAGGTTAAGAAACATTAATCTTGTTTACATGAGAAAACCATCAATATCTTATTGTAGGAACGCACATGGAAAAAGCCTCTGGACTGATGGTTCCAAGAAGTTGTATCTGAAAATCAGAATTTTAATGGATTTATGTTTCCATAAACCCAAAAATATGTTTTAAAAAATGATGTGTGTTTGATGTTTCATAACCTTAGACTCATCGAAAATTTGAATGTGGTGTATTCTTTGGTGTGTAAATGGAAATAAAAGAGAAGCAATCAGTTTGATTGATGGCTTATTAAGTGTCCAAAATTAGATAGACCTAAGGCAAAATCAGTAAAAAAAATCCCTATTATTTTTTATGTAGCGTAAATATTATATACTTAAAAATTAATTTATTGATAAAACAAAAAAAAACTTAAAAGAAATGACTAACTAATAATTGTTTTTAATAAATTCTTTCACCAAATTCTCGTAATTATAATTTTGCCTAGTTCTATTTTTATAAATAAGATAGTTTAACATTCAATTTTTCTTGATGTAATTGATAAGTTTAAAATTTCTTTTGCATTTAGAATTTCTTTTCATATTATTTCAGAATAATTAATTCTTTTTGTCAATAACTAGATCAACAAAATTTAATCTAAATCTAAAATCTATAAATTCAAATGTTAGAGTTATTAACTGAATCATCCTAGTTTTATTTTTATCTTTTGTTAAGACTAATCTATTATATCATATTTTCTATTACAATTTGCGTTTTTTTTTTATAGAAATTTTCTGAACAATAAACACTAATGACAAAAAGAGAACTATAATAGTATAAGCTCTGTTTCCTTTTATTTCGAATATATTTTGTTTAAAACATAATCAATTATTGTAAT
Organism: Lepidium sativum; assembly: GCA_023374145.1. NCBI lineage: Eukaryota > Viridiplantae > Streptophyta > Magnoliopsida > Brassicales > Brassicaceae > Lepidium > Lepidium sativum. The sequence continues at coordinate 2,461 of JAKUCM010002428.1, read as the reverse complement.
CTTCTATTGAAATTTTTGAATTTTTAAAACACTTTTGGGTTTGCTTCGTTAAAAAATTCATGGAGGCTTGATGGTTTTGAACCAAGGCAAGAGTGCCAACATATAACATTCTTACCACTAGGCTACAGATACTTTAAAGATTATTATAAGGCTCCAAAAATATATATTTGAGAATCTAAAGTAGAAACCTTTTTTAAAAGAAACATGACTGCAAATGGCTATTAGCCTTGTGGTCGGCGATAAATCCATTTAAGGCAACTCATTTGTACAACCAGTATCAAATCTCCCATCTAGATTATGTAGAAATTTGGCTACTGGATTGACCAGTTGTAGTCAAATATAATATATCGTTGATAAAAAAAACACAATTCTGCTTACACCAGTTTTTGGCTTAAAAATTTAGAATATCTGAAACTTTACTCTACATATGTGGAAATCAATTTGTCCGTCAATTACAAGACATAAAATTAAAAACGATTTAAGATTTATCGTTTCCATTAGATTAAAGTTCACATATTCAAGAGACTTATTTTATCTTAGCTTTGACGGCTAACATCTCACATGCCAATTACATAAGGTTCAATATATAATTACACATTTTTTAATAATTTGACTATTCTGCTTTTTCTTTTAATTTGGCTCTGACTTGACAATTCTCAAGACGTATTATATTTTACATATAGCATTTGTAACATAAATTGAAATATAAATTCATTAAACGAGACTATTACAATAAACTTTTCTTTATTATTTTGCATTCCGAAGTGTTTAGTTTGTCTATTAATATTTAATGTTAGTCGTTTACTCGTTTATATAGTAAATTAAACCAAGCTCACATTGTATTCAATGACCCACTTCGAAAGGTTTCTGAAGTGCAGTTGTGAGTTCGAATAATCGAGTCGGCCCATAAATCGAGATGAGATCTTTCATCATTACCAGCTAATTAAAACAATATGAAAATATATATATAAAAGTAGAGTTGTCTTCAGCATTACACATCATCTAAAAAAGACCAATTAAATTATTTGATTAATCCAACTCATCAAAAACTAACTCCCGTTCATTACTTAACCTTCAAGTAACAATTACTCTTCAAGAATCTGTTGCAGCCGTTATTCACCTTTGTAACACTTCCTTCCATGTCTGCTTTAAACTCTTTCTCCAGATATTGCTTTAGTTCCTTGGCAGACATGGCTTTCTCAATAAAAATGCATTGTGCCATCACATTCTTTGAAACCAGAAACTCCCACACCTGTGAACGTGAGCAGCCCGACGCACCAGGAATCACAACCACAACTATGTCCATAACCTACAGGAATTTCCAACACATGTCAGCTGATACGTTTTTACTCTTATGCCTCTTTTGTAACCATTGCTATGTATGGTCGTTCTGTCTTATTTATATGCAGAGGTTGTCATGTACTGTTATATCACAAAGCATATCTGAAGTCTGCTACTGTGATGTTTAATACGTTCGTGTTTTTCAATCACAAAGTTTTACTAATGTTTGTAACTAAATCGGGTCATTTTGTATTATCTCTTCTGTTATCAACAATAATTATGCCTTGTTCTCAATTTGGGTGTTGTATTTGGAAAATAATTTCATTAGTTATTTTACTTAAAAAGATACGTGATGTTAAATTCTAAAAATTATGAGTTGTCAACACTATTTAACCTTCAAGTAACTAATACTCTTCACGAGACATTAACAATACAATAATTCAATTATTCTACATTAAAAGACATTAACCACTTCTACTATTAACTTAAATCACTATATACGTGTCTCTCTTATTACTATGGAGTCATTCTTATAATTAAATTTAAGGTAAAAACACAATAAATTTCATTTGGAATCCCAAAAGTTTCAATCTTAAGGTTGAAATGTATTGAATTCTGTTAATCCATTCACATTTGTACAAATAAGAAAGTATAACGTTTAATTGTTTCTCTTCCTACACTTACAGCTACAAGAAAATAATTAACACATATCTTAGTTACTATGAACACACAATTAAAACATCGAGTGACTACTCAACTCTTCCAACTCATATCTATATAATCGTACATGACAACAACTTGTTCTATCTCCAGTAATTCATCCTAAATTACTATCATATGGCTTCTCAAACACCAAATTCCTCTACTCTCATTCCAAAAAACATATCTTTCACTGAACTTGTTGTGGGGAAAAACAATGCAGCATGTCATAGTCCGCATTTTACGTATGTGGGAGGCACGAAACCCCAAACAGAACGGAGCTCTCATCAGCCTTGATTTCTTACTATTGGATGAAAAGGTACGAAAGTTGTCTATTATGGGTTTAATTTTGATAAAAAGGATGTAACCAACATCTCCACTAACATAAAACTCTATCTACAACAAAAATCAAAGTAATTATGTGTCCTACCTGCTTAATGTACAAAAGTCATTCCCGTCGAAGTTCAGTACTTTACACATC
>JAKUCM010002427.1:0-27103 GCA_023374145.1 Lepidium sativum | reverse complement strand
CTTAGGGAAATCTGGCAACAAGTACGAGCTTCATCCTCGGGCAAAGTGGACGTACACACAAGGTTGATGAGGAAGTACAAAGACATACCAAGTTGGTGGTTTTACGGTCTGCTAGTCCTCTCATTGGCACTATCTCTTGTTCTCTGCATTTTCATGAAAGATCAGATCCAAATGCCTTGGTGGGGTTTACTTCTAGCAGCATTCATGGCTCTAGCCTTCACTGTACCAGTCAGCATTATCACAGCTACAACGAATCAGGTACCACTAATTTAATCCCTCAAAATATTTGATTTGTGGATCTTTTTCTATTTGTGTCTCACTCGGAAGCTGTTGTGACAGACTCCAGGTCTGAACATTATCACAGAATATCTAATGGGTGTATTGTTACCGGGGAGACCAATAGCTAACGTCTGCTTCAAAACTTATGGGTACATAAGCATGGCACAAGCTATCTCATTCCTTAACACGACTTCAAACTAGGCCATTACATGAAGATACCACCAAGATCGATGTTCTTAGTCCAGTTCATAGGAACAGTCATAGCAGGAACAGTGAATATATCAGTGGCCTGGTACTTGCTTACATCAGTAGAAAACATATGCCAGAAAGAGTTGCTTCCTCCAAACAGTCCATGGACATGTCCAAGCGATAGAGTATTCTTCGATGCATCAGTGGTTTGGGGATTAGTAGGACCCAAGAGAATCTTTGGTAAGCTAGGCAACTACTCTGCACTAAACTGGTTCTTCTTAGGTGGAGTAATAGGACCTCTACTAGTATGGCTTCTACAAAGAGCCTTCCCGACAAAAACATGGATATCACTGATCAATCTCCCGGTAGTATTAGGAATAACAGCTGCAATGCCTCCAGCAACAAGTGTGAATTTCAACTGCTGGATCATAGTGGGTGTAATATTCAATTACTTGGTGTTTAAGTACTACAAAAAGTGGTGGCAGAAGTATAATTACGTGCTCTCGGCAGCTTTAGAGGCTGGTGTGGCCTTCATGGGAGTGTTATTGTACTTTACTTTGACCATGAATGATATCTCCATTGGTAATTGGTGGGGTTCTAATGGTGAGAATTGTCCTCTTGTCTCTTGTCCTACTGCTCCTGGTATTCATGTTCAAGGTTGTCCTGTTTTTTGATTTTTCTTAGATTTTTCATATTTGTTTGAATTGTTTGCAGACTTGAATCCCATTTTTTTATTTACGATTTTGACATATCGTACAGATTAACAAAAACGTAACCTAATCACTAATTAGAGGGTTTTATTGTTTCAACATTGATCCATTTATCTACCATACTAAATTTTGCTAGTAGCAGGTATTGGGCAATAAAAAAAACATTTATATATAAAAAAATCTTACAAATAAGTGTTTTTTTTTGTCAATACAAAGGAGTATAAATATTTAATTTGATGTTAAAATTGTAATCAACCATATAATTTATATTATTTACAATACTGCAATGCGGCGCGTGTACTTCAACGAGAGTAGAGGAGCGTGGCATGAAGATAGTATAATGTCTGTGGTTAATCAATATGGATTGACGCCAAAAGTTATACATTAATTGTGAAAGTTTGGTTCAACCATTTTCATTTCTATATATTATTAATAAATAGTCTCGTCTCGTCTCTCTCTCTCTCAAAATCCAAGAAAACGAGGTTAAAGATCCGTGTTTGAATTCGTGATTCTAAATTTTCGTTTGCTCAGGTCTCTGATCGTCCTGCTTCTCATCTGATCTCTTAGTTGCTTCCATCTTAGCTGTTTGTCATTTGACGATGGCGACTGCGCCTGAAGAAATCACCATCGTATGCAATCACTGGTACGCTTCCCAACACGATTGCTTCCTCTTTCTTGGGTTTGACTTTATTTTGATTTGATTAGGGTTTTTGGGCGATTGGTTGCTTTCCGTTCTTTCATGCTTTGTTTCTTATCGTTTGGATGATGACTTGTGTAATTCGAAATTCTTTACTCGAGGTTATGAAATTATTGGAATTAGTCGGTGATTGCAAGTTGTGTCACAGTGAAGATACTTGTGAACTTTGTGATTTAGTTTGCTCCACAATCTCTTAATTTACATGTGGAATCAGCTAGGTTTGTGTCGGTGATTAGATATAATTAAGGATTGGATGGATGCATTAGGTAATTTAAATGGTATAATATATACGACCCCTTTTGCAAAAAGAGTTGGTTTTTTCTTTGATCATCTCCTTTAAGGTTTTTGCTGGAGTCTGTCCAGACCGTATCAGCTAACTAATTCCTATTGTATGCCCAATGATCATCTAATTCAAATAGTTGATACGTAGGCGTAGCGAGTTGTGTACTGATTATTCTGTTGTTTTCCAGTGACAGAGACATTCCATCACCAAATATTGATCTTCATCGAGTACATTGTGCCCGAAATCTAGAGAAATGTAGGATTTGTGGGGATATGGTACCGAAAAAGCATGCTGAGGAACACTTCTTGAATACTCATGCCCCGGTATGCTGATTTTTCTATTTTTTCATCATTTGTATTTTGTTTGATTAGTTGCCACAGCTAGCATGTCTTTATTTGAAAATTTTCTCTTTGTTAGCTCCAAGAAAGTTCTGTACTTTCTCTAGTTCGATGATGTCTAGATATGTCGAGTAAATGGTTTTCCATGGTTTCATGGATTTGCAATGATTAGACTCATTATCATAGTCTTTCACACAAACAAGGCAAGATTAGATATTAAGTATAGCAACTTATCTGTTAGAGTCTTAGTATTTCCGTAATGATTTTAGATGTTCCTAAATGACTGAAATGACCTACTTTCTCTTACGATATACCTTATGTACTGTTGTTGAGAAGATAGCATGCTCGATGTGCCAAGAGACCATAGAACGTGAGATTTTTGACAGTCATAAAGGAGAAATTTGCCCCAAGAGGATTGTAACGTGTGAGTTCTGTGAGTTTCCGTTGCCTGCCATTGATCTTGCTGAGCATCAGGTAGTCGCTCTAACTTGCACACATATTGCCTTTACTCTCTCATTCAGGATTTTCTGATTCACTCTGTTTTTGGATATTAGGAAGTTTGTGGCAACCGGACAGAACTCTGTTATCAATGCAACAGCTATGTTAGATTGAGAGAAAGATATAATCATGAAACTAAATGCCCTGGTACTGTTCCCAACAATGTGGAATCATCCAGGTACAATTTCTTATCTGCATTGGTTATTTCAAATGCTGATTTAAAGCTGAGATCTTTTTTAATATTTATATTTCGCCAAACTGGTTGTATGGATTCTCCAGAAGGAACCCGAGAGCAGCGGAAGGAGATGGGAACGGTAGAGGACGAAGAGATGGGAACGGTGTTTCGCACAAAAGGCTTTTCTTCACGATAGCAATAACGGGAATAGCTGTCTTATTAGGATCGTTGTTCTTTCAGAGGAAGCCTGAGGGGAACTAAAAGTAGAGCGTGTCGCTTGTGTGTATTTCTGTAAATTTGTTCCGAATCCTTTAGACAGATTCTGAGGAAAGGTTTTACATTTTAATGCTTACTGAGACGGAGATATGTGGCCTCAAAAGATTGTATGAGCTGATGAACATGAGACTTGCTTTTATATTTTGGTTTCAATAAATGAGATTCCAGGTATCTGTTGCAGGTCAGACAGAACAACATTGAACTGGAGGAATTCTAGCATTTGAGTGTGCAGTTCGGTTACACTAGAACTAATCCGAATTACATTCTATTTTTCCAAAGAGATTGAAATAGAAGTAAACTGATCACAACGGAACGAGCAGACAGACAGATGAAAAACGCAGTCGCACTTAAATTAAGGCACAGAAGTGCTTTATTCAAACGCCAGCGAAGTGTCTCTTTCTCTCTATATCTGTATACACGTGCGTGTGAGCGGCAGAGTTCGGTGGTGATCGCTTGGGTCGAGTAGTGATGAAGAAAGTGGCTCATCGGCTTCTGCACCATTTCACTAACCGTGAAGGTGAAACCGCTTTAAACGCCGAAACACCACTGTACTTTCTTCATCCTCTGTTTTGGTTCCACGATTGCGAAGAACTTCGCTCACATAATAATGATTTCAAATTGTTCAACAAAACTGCTAGAGCAAAGTCTGAATTTTAATCCCCGATGATGAAAAAAGCTTTTAAATTTTGCCGTTTACTTCTCTAGATTAGACTCTTTACTTAGTTTTTTATGACACTGTATCTGTTTTTCTTTCCTTGTTTTATACATTTGAGTTTGCTTCTTTGTTCAAAGGTTTCCCCTTTAATAAAGACGACTTTAAAGGATCAGAGAGTTGCAATTTACCGATAGAGATGATTTTGTGTACCATTTTAGTTGACTATCGGAGATAAACGCCTTTACAGTTTGTTTATAAGACCATTCTACAGCTTCAAAAAATCTGTCTCACACAAGCACTTATGTTGTTCGATTATCTCTTGCTGCTGCCTTCTGCACCGTAGAGAGGAGCGCTCATATTCGTCTATCTAGTTTTTCTACTAGCAAAAGTGTTGATTTTTCATGTTACACTTATATTAGGCTCAGAAGGGCCAGATCAAGGTTCAAGTGCTCTTAGTTGTCGAAAGGATCGCAGGATGTCCTCTCATCCTGTCCACCTGCGTATCCATGACCGATACGTAATGCAATTTCCTCAATCTGTAATGTGTCTTTCATTTGATGTTGTTTTGACTAAGACAGATATGTTGCAGGTTGTGATGGATAATAGAATCCTCCAAGTTACACTGTCAAATCCAGGTGGTGTTATTACCGGCATAAAGTATACTTACCCACGGAGAAAAATCGATCTACCAAACTTAGGAACATATGGGCATCCAAACCATCAGAAACCGATAATTCAATTTTTTTTAACAAAGTATCTCGGATTACCATCGCCGATGATAATCTATAAAAAAGGAAGATGCCAAACTCTAGATTACCAGGAAGCTTCCTTGCTCGCTGCTCCGTGTGGTCCACACTTGCAAGGCGAAGTATGAATTCTATATATTTCTTAGAAACTAGAAGAAAATTTTTACTATCTCATTAGTTGTTTGAGCTGTTTAGTCACATTTTTACTGATACATGAATTCGTATGCTATGAACTTATTTTAGTTTGTGACATTGAAACTTCAAAATTTGTTTCCAGTAGATACTTTTTGAAGGATAACTTAATCATTTTCTTTTCTCTGACAGGTAGATAACAAATACCAATACTCATGTGAGAAGAAGGATCTGAGAGTACATGGATGGATATCCTTTGATCCACCTGTAGGATTCTGGAAAATTACACCCAGTAATGAGTTCCGCTCAGGTGGACCACTCAAACAAAACTTCACCTCCCATGTTGGCCCAACCACTCTTGCAGTAAGTGTCCCTGTGACAAATGCAGTGAATATATCAATGTATTAGTTAGTAGTACAATCTTGATCCTGGTTTAAATAATGGTTTTGAAATAAATGATTTCAGGTGTTTCACAACACCCATTATGCCGGAAAAACCATGATGCCTCACTTTGGTCATGGTGAGCCTTGGAAGAAAGTATATGGCCCTGTTTTCATTTACCTAAATTCCACATCAAATAGGGATGATTCACTTTGCTTATGGGACGATGCTAAGATAAAGGTATGAGGGAAGTAAATCGCTATTGGAATTCTAAAGCTTTGTTAATACATAACTTAGATTTGTGGTAATATAGGGATTCACTTATATGAGTTACTCTACAGATGCTGGCTGAGGTTGAAAGTTAGTCTGAAGAACGTGGCATGACTCGTGGTAGATTACTTATCCGCGACAGGTATTAGTGTTGTGTATATTTTTTCATATCTTTGTTTCTTGAATCTATCTTTACGTTGTATTGCTTCTGTAATTTTTTCTTAACATGCCATCAAATCACTACATATTAACGTTGATTAATGTATAGGTAAATATGCAATGATCTTATTCCAACGAAAAGTGCTTATGTGGGTTTGGCTCTATATAGTGATTCTGGTTCATGGCAAATTGAATGCAAGGTGATTTGTTCCTTCTCCTTTCCTGACTATTTTTATCAAGCAAAGTTAAAAGAAAAGAGCTCTATGATAGAATTACCAACAAAATAATATCAAACAAATATTTGTGTGCAAAGAGTTGTACACTTTGAACATTGATTATCCTTTGAATCTTGTCAATCAGGGATACCAATTTTGGGCGATTGCCGATAAAGGTGGCTATTTATCAATAAGGAATGTGCGTCATGGCGAGTATAATCTCTATGCATGGGTCCCGGGTTTCATTGGAGATTATCATAACCGCACAATTGTTTCTGTGACTTCAGGTAAATTTCTTCTATCAAAATTTTATAGTTTCTGATATGCCGTGGAGGGTATATACAAGGAAAAGAAGAGCTACTGTCCAAGGCGTTAAGAAGAATATACATGTGGACAATGATGAGCCATTGATAAGGAGTTAATAAGAGGATCTCTTAATCCAAGAGTGGGGATTGAGTGAGGAGAGTTAATAAAGTTGTTGTTTGAGATATCGTTTTGTGATTTCTCATCCTGGAATTTGTGTAAAGAATATTGGTTGAATTGAAAGAAGTAAACTTACATAGCGAATTAAGAGTGAAATGAAAGCTCTTATCAATTGATGCAAGTTTTGAGCTGATTTCAATTTCGGTGATGACACGTCCTATGGATCTCGTTTCCTTCGCTGATTTAGATGTACGTTTTGGTGTTCAAGACATTCGTGTGGGCCAGAATGAGGACCGTTTGGGGAGAGTTGAAGATGGTTTGCAAGACGCGAAGAAAGATGGCGGAGGAACGTCATAGCTTGCAGAGCAATCGCTTTGACTCAATTTTTACTCTTCTTGGTTCTCCTAGTGTGATAATTCGATACAGAAATCGCCGTTCATACTCATCGAAGAAACTAATTTCGTTTCCGTTATCCAGTCTTCGAGTCCGTAGAAGATTGCAGCTATTCCTCAATCGTCGCCGTTATCGCTTGATGAGAACTCTCCGAGTGGATTAGCAGTTGCTATAACTAATCGCGAGACTCTTCTCAAGAAGATCGATTTGGAAACTTTTGATGGTTCAGATGCGCGCACGTGGTTAGGTCTTCTGGAAAAATTCTTCATGCTGGGTAAGTACTCCGATGCAGAAAAATTCTCTTTGGTCGCTTTTGGCTTATCGGGGAAGATATTGAGTTGGTTTGATTGGGAAGTGAGTCGTGGCCCATTTGTCGATTGAGAAAATTTTTGGAAGAAGTTTCTTTCGCACTTCGGCCGGAGTCGTAGTGCTCTTCAGGTATATCGTTTGCACAATTTGGTGCAACTAGATTCTATCGAAGATTATTTTAAGGAATTTTAGAAGATTTCTGCACCAATGTCGGAACTCACCGAGAAGCATCAAATCACGATAAGAAAGGATTGAAGCCAGAGTTGCAGACGATTCTTTAGTTGCTCAAACCTCTGATGTTGCCAGAAATGATAAGTGTCGTCTTGGATATGGCTTCGGATGTGATGGCACATATAATTAGTGATGCATTAGTGGCTGGTGACAGCCATGGTCCAATATCGCAATCAGAGCAATTTCAAACACTTTCGGTTTCGTCAGATTCGCGGAGTTGGAAGTCGAAGTTGTACTCTGGTTCCTGTCATCAAGACACGTTGGTTTCGTGTATGGGGTCGAATATGAGTTCTATGAGTAAGGGACGTCAGAGTCTCTCTCTGGCAGAGTACGAAGAAATGCGGAAAAATAAACTGTGTCACATGTGTAATGCACCTTGGGTCTCGGGTCACAAATGCCCTAAGGGTAAGTTACAAGTGATGTTGCAGCTCCATGATTGTGAAGTACTTCTCGATGATGGAATAGGGGATGAGACGTCCGATGAAGAGATTTTGTTGCGACCTTAATGTTGTCGTTTGTCATTGAACGTGTTTGTGGGCGAAGTGGGTCCGCAGAACATGAAGGTTCATGGGAAGCTAGGGAAGTTGGCAATGGTTGTGTTGTTGGACCGCGACACAACAAACAAATTATCACTCCATCATCGGTGAATCGTTTGCGGTGAAAGTGTCAATCATCACTGAAGTGAGAACTTTGGGACGTTGTAAATGTGAATTTGAGAAGTAGATTTTGTCATTCGTTTACAAGCATTGGCGAATGACCTTATGTGGTGACCCTTCACTACATACTGCATGTTTACCTTTCCCTAGCCATGTGGGAAATTCTTCTCTGTTGTTACCAAAGGACAGAGAGGTTGGTAACGATCATTGTTCCACCTCACAACTTCCTCTGATTCTCCAGAAGTTCATAACCAGGTTTGCGAGTATATTTACGGAACCTCAGAGTTTACCGCCTCTGCGTGGACATGAACACGCCATTAATTTGGTTCCGGGGACAGCTCCGGTCAGTATTCGACCTTATAGATATTCTCATGCGCATAAAGAGGAAATGGAGAAGCAGGTTAAGGATATGTTGGTGAAAGGAATCATTCGTTGTAGCCATAGCCCCTTCTTGAGTTCGATGCTATTGGTGCCGAAGAAAGACAATTCTTGCCGTTTTTGTGCGGATTTCAGAGCACTTAATCAGGTTACTATCCTAGATAAGTTCCCTATTCCAGCTATTGATCAATTACTCAATGAATTAAATGGTTCATGTGTCTATTCTAAGTTGAATTAAAGATCTGGTTATCACCAAATAAGGATGAGGGAATTTGATATAGAAAATACAGCCTTCTGAACATTTGATGGCCATTATTAATTTGTTGTCATGCCATTTGGCTTGACTAATGCTCCCTCCACATTCCAATGCTTGATGAATGCGATATTTAGACCGTTTCCTAGGAAATATTTCTTAATTTTCTTTGAAGATATTCTCGTTTATAGTCACTCTCTGCCGATGCATGTGATTCACCTTTCTCAAGTGTCTCAGGTTCTGGGATAACACTAATTGTACGCTAACCAACACAAATGTTTTTTTTTTGCAAGATAAAATAGATTACTTGGGGCACAATATCTCAGTGGAGGGACTGGCTACTGATCCTAGTAAGAATGAGGTTATGTTAAACTAGCCTACCCCGAGAAATGTTAAAGTTTTGCGTGGTTTCTTGGGACTTACATGACATTATAGGCGATTTTGTGACGCACTATGTCATAATTGCTAAGCTCCTGACATCTCTTCTTAAAAAAGATAAGTTTAGTTGTTCAGACGAGGCATAATTTGCCTTTGATGGGTTAAAGAAAGCAATGATGGAGGCACCAGTGTTAACATTACCTGATTTTTCTAAAACGTTCATAGTTGAGGCTGATGCTTCGGGGTTCGGTTTTGGAGCAGTGCTGATGCAACAAAAAAAATCGATTGTTTATTTCAGCCATGGATTAACAGATATGAAACAAAGGAAGTCCATTTATGAGAGAGAATTGATAGTAATTGTAGTAGCTATATTGAAATGGAAGCACTACTTATTTGGAAGAACATTTGTGGTTAGAATAGATCAGAAGAGTCTGAAATTTTTGTTGGTGCAAAGGGAGATTTTGATGGGTTACCAACGTTGGCTGACTATGTTGTTAGTATATGACTTCACAATTGAGTACAAATCGGAGATCGAAAACAAGGTTGTGTGTGGGTTGTCTCGGTGTATGTTGATAGAGGAGACACCGTCAGCTCCAACGTTTTTTGCGATGACAGTACCGAGATCGTTGGACTTGACAAAATTGTACCAGGAATTGGATAACTGTGCGGAGATGAGGACACTTCGTGAGCAAGTGCGTGCGGGACAATTATCTTCACCTTTTTACTCGTGGTGTGACAGTCAGTTACTCTACAAAGGGAGGCTCCTATTGCTGAGCTTGTCTACATTTATTCCATTGTTGTTAGCTGAATATCATGATTCATTGCGCGGGGGTCATGCAGGAGTATTAAAGACACTGCATAGATTCCAGTTGTAGTTCCATTGGAAGGAGATCAAGGCATCAGTGGAGAAGTATTTATCAGAGTGTGCATCATGTCAGACACAGAAGTACAACATGTTATGACCGGCGAGTCTCTTACAGCCACAACTTATTCCAGATCAAATCTGGTCGCACATTACTATGGATTTCATTGAGGCTTTGCCATTATCAGGAGGAATGAATGTGATTTTAGTAGTGGTGGATCGTTTGAGTAAGTTTGCTCATGTTTTAGGTGTGAGACATCCGTTTGATGTTGCGGATATTGCAGCAAAGTTCACAAGAGAGATAGTGCGCTTACACGAGATTATAGAATCTATTGTGACTTATCGAGACAAGGTCTTCCAGAGCTCTTTTTGGAAGAAATATCATAAGTTAGCTAGTACCAAGCTTAAGTTTTCCACAGCGTATCATCCTCAGTCGGATGGGCAATCAGAGGTGGTGAATCGGACTCTTGAGACGTACTTGCGTTGCTTCTCGTTAGCTCATCCCAAGAAATAATTCTCATTTCTCAATTGGGTTGAGTTCTGGTATAACTCCTCGTACCACTCAGCTTTACATACTACACCTTTTAAAGTGGTTTATGGTCGGGAGACTCCCCACATTGTACCGTTTGAGTAAGGGTCTACTGCCAACTTTGATTTGGAAAAGTCGCTACAGGAACGTGATTTGATGTTACGGGAAGTGAAGCATTACCTCCAGCGTGCTCAGGAGACAATGAAAAACTCAGTGAATAAGCACCGCAGAGACTTAGTTTTCTTGGTGGGCGATCGAGTGTACCTAAAACTACATCCCTAGAGAGAACAATCAGTGATCAAGCGTTTGTGTTAGAAGTTGGCAACCCGATACTATGGTCCTTTTGAGGTGTTGGAACGGATTGGTCAGGTGGCGTATTGTCTGGCTTTGCCACAAGAGTCACACATTCATTCGATCTTCCACATGTTGTTTCTTAAGTCGGTGATAAGGCAACACCATCAAGTAAATCCTTTACCTGAGGCCTTAAATGAAGCTGCAGAGTTTGTATTATTTCCACAGAACATTAGGGAAACTCGGTACAACTCGGAGGGATAATTGGAGGTTCAAATTGCGTGGAAAGGCATGCCGAGTCATGAAAGCAGTTGGATGCTAATCAAGGATCTCGTGCAGAAGTTCCTGGATTTCCAACTCGAGAACAAGTTGAGTTTGAATGGATGGGTAGTTGATATGCCGTGGAGGGTGTATACAAGGAAAAGAAGAGATATGGTCCAAGGCGTTAAGAAGAATATACAGGTGGAAAATGCTGAGCCATTGATAAGTTAATAAGAGGATCTCCTAATCCAAAGGTGGGGATTGAGTGAGCAGGGTTAGTAGAGTTGTTGTTGTTATAAAAGTTTGAGAAATTGTTTCGTGATTTCTCATTCTGGAATTTGTGTAAAGAATATTGGTTGAATTGAAAGAAGTGAACTTACAGAATTAAGAATGAAATTATATGAAAGCTCTTATCAGTTTCTTCATATCAGCCAACTCTTGATAGACATTACAACACAGGGTGCAAGACTGAAATGAGTGATATCGTATATGAACCTCCAAGAGATGGACCTACTTTATGGGAAATCGGTATCCCTGACCCAAAAGCTTCTGAGTTCTTTATCCCAGATCCTGATTTCACGCTTGTAAACAGGGTTTTAGTCAATCCTCAAGACAGGTTTGTTACCTACACCTTGTACCATATTGCATGTATGTATGAATCACCGAACGGCTTACATTTTACTATTATCTGCAGGTTTAGGCAATATATACTGTGGAAGATATACACAGGTTTGTATCCAAATGATGACCTTGTTTACACTATTGGTGTAAGCGACTACTGTAGAGACTGGTTCTTTGCTTAGGTTCCCAGGAAGAAAGGAGTTGTGCATGAAGGAACCACTTGGCAGATTAAATTTAAACTCGAGAGCATTGATCAAAAGGCAAATTACAAACTGCGAATCGCCATAGCATCTGCAACCTTAGCCGAGTTGCAGGTAAATATGAAAATTTATTTTCCAACAGAGATGAAGTAGCTCAGGCTGTAAAATTCTGTTGGCATTTTCTGTTTGCAGATTCGAGTCAATGATGCGGAAGCAATCCGCCCTCTCTTTACAACCGGGCTCATTGGGAGAGACAACTCAACAGCGAGCCATGGGATCCACGGGGTGTATATGCTGTACGTAGTGAACATACTAGGAAACCGGCTTTAGCAAGGTGATAAGACTATTTCTGAGACAGCCAAGATGCAATGGTGCCATTCATGGGATTATGTATGACTACATCCGTCTGGAAGGCCCTCCTTAAGTTACTATGAAATCACTAATCATGATGTGTGTATATCTATATATATATGGAGAGGCATTGGGATTTTCTGTTTAACTGAATCATATTTGATATGCCAACTCCCAAAGCCAAAATTCTCCGGTAATAACTGAATCATATTTGATATGCCAACTCCCAAAGCCAAAATTATGTTTAACAAAATCAAAACTGAACCTAAGACATTTTAAGTAGAAAGGAACTATTGAAAGGTTCTCGTAAGCACAAATCTGACACAAGGGGGCTGAGGAGTGAGTAAACTACTTAATGCTACATCTTCCCTGCAACTTCCTCTGCAGAGCTTTTCTTAACGAGTCCCTTGTTACACAACTCATTAAGTAGCTGTAGAGCTTCCTTTGCCATGCCTTCATAAGCGATGCCTTCTATCAGAATAGTGTATGATGTTTCAGTTGGTTTACATCCTCTGTTGATCATATAAACATAGAAATCAATGGCACGATCTGTTTGTCGCCTTTTACAGAGTCCAAGCATTATAGAGTTAAAAGTGACTGCGTTTGGCCTAATGCCCATCCGCTCAAACTCATGGAAAAACTTAATGGCCTTGTCTACTTTTCCTTCCCTGCTTAAACCTCCAACAAGAGAGGAATAGGTGATTGTATCAGGCTTTAGATCTTTGGCACGCATTTTGTCTAACAGTTTTATTTCTTCGCCTGTTTTTCCTGCTTTTGCAAGCCCATCAATGACAATATTATAAGTGATAAGAACAGTAGAACATCCCTTGCTACTAAGTTGATTAAGTATCTCAACCGCATCTTCAACTTTACCGTCTTTGTACAAAGTCGTAAGCATAGTGTTATAGGTCACAATGTCTCGGTAACAACCACGAGAGACCATTCTCTCCAAGTATTCGATAGCCCTATCCATCTTTTTCTCCTTGAAAAACTCATGAAGCAGCGGGTTGTAACTCAAAGAATTTGGCTGGCATCCATGTTTAGGCATTTTCTCCAATATGCCAATTGCTCGGCCAAGCAAACCCTTTCTGCACAAAAAATTAATCAAGATATTGAAAGTGACAACACTCGGCGAAAAGCCTTTCCGAAGCATATCCGCAAGAAGCTATTCGGCATCCATCCATCTCGCGGTACTACACATACTCCGCAGAATTATGTTATGTGTAATAACATTCGGCTGACATCCATAAGATGGCATGTCATTCAGAAACTTAATCGCCTCATCCAATCTTCCTTCTTTACAAATACCGTTCACAAGAACGTTATAAGTGACAACATCAGGCGTACATCCTCTATCCCTCATTTCATCTAGAAGCTTCATCGCCTGTCCAACACCACTCTCTTTGCAAGTAGCTTCAATCAATATAGTGTAAGTAATCACATCCGGATAACAGTCTCTCTGAAGCTGCCTATCCAGAACCTCCATGGCTTGCTTTAGTTTCCCACTATCACAAAGAGAACGCAAGATCGTATTATAAGTAACAACATCCGGCGAAACACTCATTCTATCGAGAACGGATAAAGCGTTATTGATCTCCCCGGCTTTACAATACCCACTAATCATAACATTGTAAGTTATAACATCAGGAACAGCACCAGAACCTTCAAGAATCTCCAAGATCTTTGCAGCTTTCCTCGTCTTGCCCATCCTACAGAATCCGCGAATCAATGTCGTGCACGGAATGATATCAGGAACATTACTGTGATAAACCATGTTCTCCAAAAACTTAAACCCTTCCTCCAATTCTCCGGTTCTAACCAGCTGCTGCAAATGGTTATTACTCTCGACATCTTCCAACACAAACGACGAATTTACAGAGCTGAAATGACCATTACCGTTACTATTGTTATGCCCAGAAGCCAAGGTTTCGAACTTTTGAGCTCTACCATTAAGACCTGAACTCTCAACCTTGGAGGCTGCGAGAACAAGAGCAAGTCGATTCCCTTTTCGTGACCCAAGAGGGACTTTAGACCTAATACTACCACTCACAAGACCTAAATTTTCAAGCTTGTTACTTCCTTTACGCTCGTGAGAGAATTTTTGAATCAAGCAAAACCCTTCTTGTACACTTCTGGTGGACACGATCAAATCCATAGAGATAACAACAATTTTTCACTACAGCAACAAAATTCGAAACTAAAACAGAGATGGACAAACAAACTTAATTTTCTTTGAACTACGGCTTAAATATAAGTAAATAAACAAAATGAGAAATCTTCTAGAGAGAAGAAGAGACGAGGCGGGTTCTTGCAGGGAGCGAAAGGATATGCCTCCGTTTCATATTTCTGGAGTTTTGTGAATTTGGGCCTTGAATTTGGGTTTCGGCTTTTTAACACCCAAAATTTGCTCCATTTCCGACATTGGTATTTTAGATAAACGTTAAATATTTCTACATATTGGCCTCATGCCAAAATTGTTTTGAAAAAAAGACATAAAAGTAAAAATCACTCGGTCTTTCGGAACAGAAACGATGAAGTGATATAAATATTTGAGGAGTTGTTAAGATTGATACATTTTAAGGAAAGCAAGCTAATAAGAGACGGCAATGATGGAAATCAAAAATAGCAGATGATAGAAAGCCTTACAGTGATAGCCTATACAAAAACCGTCAATGGACTAGAACTAAAACACTTGGACACTGATTCCATCCACAACAGAAAGAAAAAGTCTACAATCTAGCCATGACCTATCTTTTTTTTTTTGTCAACTAGCCTAATAGCTTTTTAAATCCCGCTCCTACTACTGGTAGGGGGTTCGATCCCTGGTGCCGTGAGAATTTGTAAAGTGATTACACCACTGGACCACCTGTCCTCGGCAGCCATAACCTATCTAATCCAAAGATTTGGCCTCAGGTCAGTACCCAACAACTAAGCCCAAAACAAAACTCATCCAACAGACACAAACGCATAACCAATTGTTACTTCAGCAATGAGTGAGTTTCCATCAGAGATTATTCTCAAAATTGTTATTAATCAATTTTTATTTGTGAATAATGCCGCTTGTAAATATTAGATATAATATTTGTTCATTATGTGTTCCCTGAAAAGGTAAAAGAAAAAGAAAAAGAAAGAAAATTTGCTCTCTTGGGCAATATTTAATAGAATATGGCTCGTGCTAGCCATTTGTTAGAGAGGTGATTATAGATAAGAAATGATGCTGAATTGGAATGGTGACGTCGCGTGAGTTCGATTATTATAAGAGGTTTACATGAAAAATATTATTTATTGACTATTGATGTTAATGAAAATTTAATGATTTGATTTTTTTTTGTCAACTAGTCGGTCACTTATTTTCGACATTTTAGTATTACAATTTGTAGAATTGTATAGCGAAAGTTTAGAAAAATTAGTTATATTTAATTTTACATCAATAGTTTTTTCTGTATATATTTAATTATTTGAGAATAACCGTATGAATATATTATGGTGAACAAATATAAGAAATTGATTTTGTTATTTTATGTATTTGATTTGTAAACTCAATAATCAGAGTGACCGTGTTTTTTTGTTTGTCGCTGTGTTCTTCCTCATAGACTTAAATTTACACATTAACAAAGACTTAATAGAAAAGGAAAATTGATCACTGCGACTACTTAAATGATGTTATTAGTGTCGCTCCAAAATTCAGCGACAACTTAAAACAGTCATCTCGATCACCTTTACTTTCACGGCATCAGCTTTATGTTTTATCTCTCATAATTAGCTTTATTAGTGGATCGCTGGCGATCAGCAAAAAGAACATGCCAAATATTAAGATCAAAACTTACATTCCAGATCTTAATCATGGGCTAATTTATTTTATGGTTCTTTTACCATTATACCCTCAAATTATTATTTTTATTTTTTTTGTCAACGGCAAATTATATTGGACCACAACTGGTCGGCCTAATAGCCAAATTCATACATAATATAGATAGGAAGACTTGATCCGGTATTATACAAATACGCTGCCTTAAATGGATTTATCATCTGTCACTAGGCTAGATGTCATTTGCACCTTCAAATTATTTATTGTGAATGTTCTTGTTTTAACTTTTTCTATTTTATTCGATGACAATAATTTAAGAGACAAAAATACCTTCTTATTTTTTAATTCTTTTTTCGTCTTTCTCTCTATCCACGAATGTGCATGTCTATTTCATGTTTTTCTCGTGTTCTCATCCACGTTTATGTGTTCCAATCTACGTATTTTTATCATGTTTTCATCTGTGTTTTCGTGTTTTGGACAACTAAAATTTTCCATTATGGCTTCGCATGATCACTATTGAATTTTTGAATCACAATATGGTATTACTTCATAAATCATAAACATTATTGTTTAAAAGAGACGTATTTGAAAGCTTTGAGATTGACAAATGTTGTCGAACATTAACAACCAAACTGTTTTGACGACAAAGTCAAGACATTATCCACTATATCATCTGCTTTATCTCCCGTCCACGGCAACATAAGCTCTCTAAATCGGATATCTCTCTCTATATGTGTATATATAGACACATATACATATAGAAAAGTATGCCCATTCTACTTTGAACTTAAGACCAAAAGCCACAAGACAATATCTCAATGTCGTCTGTTAAGCTGCAGTTGCATGATAAAGGCAATCATGTTGGTTTAGTTTTAGTTTTTATAACTCTTTTCTTGATCTTTTCTATGTTCATTTAGCAGAAGATGCTGAAGAAGACCGAAATTTTCTATAATGCTTGTGTATGATGGCTCAGGTTGTGATGGATAATGGCATTGCCAGGGTTACATTATCTAAGCCTGAGGGTATTGTTACCGGAATTGAGTATAATGGCATTGATAACTTGCTCGAGGTTCTTAACGAAGAATCCAACAGAGGGTAATGTCTATTAGACTCTAAAGATCCTCATAAGAGCCTAAACAAAGTCCAATTATTACATACATCTCTCTGTTTATCTGGTTTAATATATAAAAAGTAATTGTATTCTTCAGATATTGGGATCTCGTTTGGGGAGGATCTGGAACCGCTGGTGCATTTGATGTGTAAGTCTTCTTTGTGAACTTAACTTCACTATGATCCAACATCAAGCAGAAGAAAATTTGCATTTTGCACATAAATTTTTGATACTTTCCATATAGCAGCCCAGAGATTTAATGATGTTCAAAGAAACTCATGCATACTAGACTTTTTTCTTTTGAGAACAGAATAAAAGGAACAAACTTTGAGGTAATAATGAAGAACGAAGAGCAGATTGAGGTTTCTTTCACAAGAAAATGGGATCCATCACAAGAAGGAAAAGCAGTCCCTCTGAACATTGACAAAAGGTACTTACTTTTTTTGAGATGCATAAATTTCAAATTGCACATTTTCAGATTCTGACCTGATTCTTTGTCTGACATAGATTTGTTATGCTTCGTGGGTTGTCTGGATTCTACACTTACGCCATCTACGAGCATTTAAAAGAATGGCCTGCTTTTTCACTTGCTGAAACCCGAATTGCCTTCAAGCTCAGAAAAGAGAAGTGAGCAAAAACAAAATTCAGTCCCTTCACTTCCCAAACATCTAAATTCTATTAATTTTGAGTGAAATTGCAGGTTTCATTACATGGCAGTAACGGATGATAGGCAGAGATTCATGCCATTGCCTGATGACCGATTACCGGACAGAGGCCAAGCTCTGGCTTACCCTGAAGCTGTTTTACTTGTTAATCCTTTAGAGTCTCAATTCAAAGGAGAGGTAAAAGTTATTCACTTTGCTTCCTTTTCAAGATTACTAAAGAAGTTGATTTCTTGGATAAAAAGCTATAATCTTTGCTTGTACCCGGTTTAGGTTGATGATAAGTACCAATATTCGTGCGAGAACAAAGACATTACTGTCCATGGATGGATATCTACAGAGCAGCCATCGGTTGGTTTCTGGCTTATAACTCCTAGCCATGAGTACCGAACCGGTGGTCCTCAAAAACAGAACTTGACATCTCATGTTGGACCTACTTCTCTTGCTGTAAGTCCAGAATATATAAATCTAACATGTATTCGTAAAAACCGTCAACGTTTTGACAAAGTTTAACCCTGTGTCCTCAGGTATTTATGAGTGCACACTACACAGGGGAAGATCTAGTGCCCAAGTTCAGCGAAGGAGAGGCATGGAAGAAGGTTTTTGGACCAGTTTTCATCTATTTAAACTCGTCAACTGATGATGATAATGATCCTCTCTGGCTCTGGCAAGATGCTAAGTCTCAGGTTCTTCTTTACATCTTGTTTTATATAATAAGACAGAACAAATCAAACATTATACCCTTCATTTCAAAATCTTATAAATTTTTCAATCTCAGATGAATGTGGAAGCAGAAAGATGGCCTTACAGTTTTCCAGCTTCTGATGATTATGTGAAAGCAGAGCAACGTGGTAATGTTGTAGGCAGACTTCTCGTTCAAGACAGGTAAACTACTACGAGATCTTCATTGGTTAATCCAATAATCTAAAGAAAGAAAGAAAATTTATGGATTATGCCTTTCAGGTATGTAGATAAAGAATTCATTGCAGCCAATAGAGGTTACATTGGTTTGGCTCTGCCTGGGTCTGCTGGTTCATGGCAAAGAGAATGCAAGGTGATGAAAGATATAGCTTAATCCTAAAATATTGGAGATAGAAATCGAATAAAAATTTTTCATTTAAACATTTAAATCAATGTTTGCAGGATTATCAATTTTGGACAAAAACAGATGAAGAAGGATTCTTCTACATAAATGGAATACGGCCAGGACAATATAATCTCTATGCGTGGATTCCTGGCTTTATTGGCGACTATAGATACGATGAAATCATCACTATCTCTCCAGGTCCTTGTTTACTTTCTTGCTTTCTGTTAGCTCCCCAAAACATCTGTTTCTTACAAATTAGCCAAATTTAATGAAGAATCTAGTCATTGTATGTGCAGGTTGTTATATATATGTGGAGGATCTTGTATATCAGCCTCCAAGAAATGGAGAAACGTTATGGGAGATCGGTTATCCAGATCGATCTGCTGCAGAGTTTTATGTTCCTGATCCTAATCCAAAATATATCAACAAACTTTATCGAAATCATCCTGACAGGTTTCGACAGTATGGATTATGGGAAAGATATGCAGAACTATATCCTGATAAAGATTTGGTATATGTAGTTGGCTCTAGCGACTATACAAAAGACTGGTTCTACGCTCAAGTCACTAGGTTTTGTTCAATATCATATTCGACATGATCATTTCTTGGATTTAGTCTCTTTTCTTAACCTCATTGTCACATTTTCCTTTCATAGAAAAAAGGATAACAAAACATATCAAGGAATAACATGGCAAATCAAATTCGAACTCAAAAACATTGACAAGAATCACTCTTATACTTTACGAGTAGCCATCGCATCAGCTACTTTTTCTGAACTCCAAGTAAGGTGTATATATATTGATCAATCTATAAATCTTTCTTTGTAAATGAATGAATCTTGATTGAATTAAAACTTGGGGATGCATGAAGATACGTGTGAACGATGCAAATACAAGCCCGTTGTTCAGTAGCGGGTTGATCGGGAGAGACAATTCGATAGCAAGACATGGAATACATGGATTGTATTGGTTGTTTGATGTGGAAGTGGCTGGTTCTATGCTTGTAGAAGGCGATAATACATTGTTTCTCACGCAGCCAAGGTCCACAAGTCCTTTCCAAGGGATTATGTATGATTACATCCGATTCGAAGCTCCCACGTCATAAACTTTAATTTCGTGCATGATTCTTTCATAAGCAGTTTGATGTGACTTCTTTGCTGATTCTTCGTTTACATATGCGTATTAAGTTACTCTTTTTCCCAATAAAGTGGCGTTTCAATTATCCTAATTATAACACAACTGGGTTATGTTTTGACATCAATATGAAAGGGTCATGGATGATACATAAGAGACAAAGAAAATTTGTAAATATTAAACTCATTTAGGAATCTTTACGCAAGGTTTTTAATTTCATTTGTTGTATATGGACGGATACTATATAAAGTTTACTCGATTATAATAGTTTACAGGATAATATTTTTGTTTTCTTTTCATACTTAAAATCACAAAATATCTATCATAATTATCGAATATCAATCTAAATAACATGTATTTATCAAATGAATCAGAAATTTGTGAATGAATGATTTATGATATTAAATAACTTATATTATTATCATATATATATATATAATATTATATAAACAGTATTTCTATTAAACAGAAAATTATTAAATGATCCGATATTTTCAAATAACAAGTAATATTATATGACATGGGATGAACCAATAATAATATAGTTTTACTATTGAATATCAAACATAATTACACAAATATCAATGGTATTTACTTTATATTCCTATTCCTATTACTCTTATCTTATTTTTCAATAACTTTTTGGTTTTATAAATTATTGTTGACTCGTGTTCGCTTAGAATTCATATAAAATTATAAAAATGCACTAAAACTTTTTTATTTTTATTTTTTCATCATACTACTATATATATAATATATCTAAATATGAGCATAATAATTAAATAGAAATTATTTTCTATAATATTAATTATTTTCTTCTAATTTATTTATTCTCATTAATTTTTTTTGGTAATATGTGATTGTTTCATACTTATACACGTTCATAAAAAAATCATATATCTCACTTATAAATATTATGCAAAGAAAACTATGCACTTAAACATATAGATGTAATATTAATTGTTTTATAATATATATGGTTGTTTACAATTTTTCGTGTTATTATTTATGTTTATAACCATACCTATATATATATGTATAAGATGAACATATCCTATTTACATAACTTTTATACGGTGAACAATATGTATCCTTTTTCAAAAGTTTAAATCATAACATATGTAGAAAAGCATCTAAAACTTTTGTATGTAATTTTTAATTTACGAAGAGACAGTAGAAAAATATGAAAATATGAATTTTAATTTGGATTATAGAGTCCGAAATTGGTTGGTAGATAATTTAAAACTTACTTTTATTTTTTAAAGATGGTTGAAAATATTGAATAAAATGACATTTTTGTAAATAATTGTTTCAAACTTAATATTTTTGTTTTTCTTTTTTCAAAAGCCAGTTATTTAAAATAACTAAAAGGTAAAAAATAATAATGACATAACTGTAAATATAAAGTGCCACAAAGACGAAGAGAGACAATTTTAGAAAGAAAAAAAATAGAGGTTATTTTTGAAATTGACATAAGAAATTGAGTCATTTTTATATTAAAAAAACCAGAAGTTTTAAGCGAAAATAGGTTATAAGAATATACCAAATATTCTATTAGATATTTATATTTTGTAATTAATATTTAATGAATTTTTTATAAAAGTATAAAATTTTACATATTTAAAGTCGTGTCCTAAATAATTATCTTTTAATATATAGGAATAATTGGATTATGTGTCTATCGTTAAATATGCACCTCTATAAGTTCTATAATTCTGTTTTTTAGTGGTCCATTTATTTAGTTTTAAGTCAATTATTATTAATTGATTAAGTTTTAAATTTTTAGTTAGTATATAGGCCCTACAATATAATACATGCTTGATTGTGTGATACTTAAAATGAAACAGAAAAAAGTAATAACTATAAAGTTTCTTAGTCAAAATAAACAAAATTTGATATCTTCTTAATTAATTACAGTGACATAAGTGGTATGAAATATTTCCCGTTATGGATTACGGAAAATGTCTTTGAGTTGACTCAATCTCGAAAATTTGATAGAATATGGGAAATATGGTATACATGTAATTTGTAAAGAATGCTCTTGAAAATCGAGATTTGATTTCTCTTTAGGATAGTAAAAAATCTAAAGGAACTCTTGTTTTATTAGTAATCTATTGCTAAATAGTTTTGAGAAATTTCATTAAAGAACAAATCATTTTTGATGGAAGTGTTGTCATTTGTTGACTTATTTGTGACCAAAATATAATATAAAAATTCGTTTGTGTTCTATTGAGAATCATCTCAATGTTGTGTTTTAATTTCCTGACTAGAATGCGAATGGTCCAACTCCAGATCAGCTATTGATAAATGGTTAGTGACATTGTGGTTTGCTTTTGGTATATAAGAAGTACGAAGATGAAAAAGATAGATATGTTGTCGTTGATGGAGGATTTATTGTTGATTTTTCTCATAGAAAAAAGACTTTTTATTTATTTAATTTATTTGTTATACAGTCGTGAGAAGTGTTCGTTGGAAAAAATATGGTTAAGCATTTGGTAAACAACCTGTAAGAAGTCTATAAACATCTACGTTTGTGCTTAGCCTAACTCCATTGAACCCTCCCACGCCGCCGAATAACACTTTTTCTTCAAGCATCATCATTCTTTAAATATTTGTTGATGGATTCTTTGCATAAGAAGCCAAAGATCTGATTTTACTAAAGCAAAAAAAAAAAGAAAAGGAATTCTTTGTTTACAGCAGAAGAAAAGTTTTGATCTTTTATCTTTAGTTCACGTGTTCTTGTGTTTCACTTTTTTTCTCTTGTCATTGTCCCACTTCAAAGTTTTTGTATGGGTTTGTAGATTCTTATCAGAAGAAACAACACATATGTAATGATATTCTTCAATGTTTTATGTATGGGTTTAATATATATTCTTGTCATCTAATATAAACAACCACTCTTCTTGCCTCATCTCTGCAACTTCACTTGTGTTATTACATCTGTGGACAGAATTTCGAGACATCCCCACCACAAAATCACCTGTTCTCTTCACATGTCTTCAATCTCATGATGACCAAAGGTACGCATCACATCATTTCATTCTTTTTTCTTGATTAATATAATATGAATACATACGTGTTTAACCCTGTATTATTTGACCATTACGAAACTAACTCCTTGCAAAACAAATCGTATGTTTGGTGACAAAATAGATTATCGAAGACATTTATTGAAGCAGAGAGGATGGATTGTTGCTTTTGTCTTGTTCATGTCTTTGTTTGAAAATGCAATCTCTCATGACCAAACTCCTCATCCGGAACCAACTCAAATCTTGCAGTTACATTATCAAGATCAATATGTACGTCGTCTCTATACGTTTAACATTCTTAGTTAGCTTTACATGAACAATTAGAGACAATGAAGATGCTACGTTCTTAACACCTGGATTTCTTGGTATACAAGTCACGTGTTAAAAAAACCCTAAACATGAGATGATTGTTGCAGGTGGTAATGGACAATGGAATTTTTCAATTAACATTGTCAAACCCTGAGGGATTTGTCACCGGAATTCGATACAATGGTATAGAAAATGTGCTCGCGTACACTGGCAAGGAATATGATAGAGGGTAAGTCCATATATGTAACTAACTGCTTCTGATTCCAGCGACAAACTCTAATCCAAATCTGATTTCTGCAGTTACTGGGACTTAGTGTGGAACTTTCCTGGAAAGAAAACTAAAAAGACCAAAGGCACACTAGACCGGTAGATGATTGGCTACATAGTTTAACTACGACCAGATTACTAGTCCACAAAATGTGAACTGTAACTTAATTGGATTACTTTATAGGATTGAAGCAACAAAGATGGAAGTGATGACACAGAACGATGAACAGATAGAGCTATCGTTTTCAAGGACATGGAATTCGTCTTCAACGATAGCTGTTCCAGTGAATATAGACAAGAGGTAGTTGAAGTTAGTGTCTAGATAAAGGCCTGAGAACTAAATTGATGAAATTTGAGTTGATTTCAGGTTTGTAATGCTGAGAAACATGTCTGGATTCTACACTTACGCCATATTTGAGCGGTTACAAGGATGGCCTGCTGTTGAAATCGATAACATCCGATTATCATTTAAGCTAAACAAGGACAGGTTTCATTACATGGCGATTTCAGATGACAGACAAAGGTACATGCCTTTGCCTGATGATCGAATTCCGCCTCGAGGTCAACCTCTTGCTTATCCCGAGGCAGTTAAACTTCTCGACCCCATTGAGCCTGAGTTTAAAGGAGAGGTAAAACATTTGATCGTTTCTGGGTAACATATAAGCCATCCATTTCACCTTATAAATAGAGGAAACAATAAAAATTTAATAATTAATGTATAAAAAGCAGAGGAAACAGAGAAGTTTTATATATAAAACAGAGGAAACAGAGGATTACAGTTAATTATCTTATAGGTGGATGACAAGTATGAGTACGCAATGGAGAGTAAAGACCTGAAAGTTCATGGATGGATAAGCACAAATGATTCAGTTGGGTTCTGGCAAATCACTCCAAGCAATGAGTTCCGATCTGCTGGGCCTCTCAAGCAATTCCTAAACTCCCATGTCGGTCCAACCAACCTCGCGGTGAGCATAGATTTCTGAGATTATTCGATTCATAATTTGGGTTAAAAGATGAATGATAAATGATGTTAGTGAATGGAAACAGATATTTCACAACACTCACTATGCTGGAGCAGATCTAATCATAAGCTTTAAAGAAGGTGAAGCATGGAAGAAAGTATTCGGACCTGTCTTTATTTATCTCAACTCTTTTCCTCAAGGAGTTGATCCTCTCTTGCTATGGCATGAAGCCAAGAACCAGGTCAGTCAAATATATGTATATATATATATACACACACACATATAGGAACAAAAGAGCTAAGCAATAGATTTGGTTGTTATTTCAGACAAAGATTGAAGAAGAGAAGTGGCCTTATACCTTCACCACTTCAAGTGATATTCCTGCATCTGATGAAAGAGGATCTGTTAGTGGTAGATTACTCGTAAGAGACAGGTACGGTACTTGCCTCAATATCTCTCGAAACTACGTTGTTTTCGGCATTACAGATTTTGTTTTTAAGACAGATTCTTAAGTAGTGAAGACATACCTGCAAATGGGTCCTACGTGGGCTTAGCTGCACCAGGAGATGCTGGCTCATGGCAAAGAGAATGCAAAGTAATTTCACAAGCTAATTTATATATATATATATACATTCTCCATTTTGTTAAGCAATCAAGAATTGGTTTAGTCATCATTTTTTGGTCTTTTTACATTGACAGGGTTATCAGTTCTGGTCAAGAGTAGACAAAAATGGATGTTTTTCTATTAATAATGTGAGAAGTGGTCTTTATAATCTCTATGCATTTGCTCCGGGATTCATCGGTGATTACCACAACGACACCGGCTTTTACATTTCTCCAGGTTCAAATTTCTGTGACACTGCAACACCTTGTTTCATATTTACAAAGATCACGAACTAAGAGAGTAATATTGGAATCAGGTACAAACATGAGCCTAGGCGACTTGGTGTATGAGCCTCCTAGAGGTGGTTTAACTCTATGGGAGATAGGTGTACCAGACCGAACCGCTGCAGAGTTCTTCATTCCTGACCCTAATCCAGATTTTGTAAACAAACTATACCTAAACCATTCTGAAAAATTCAGACAATATGGTTTGTGGGAACGGTATTCAGAATTGTACCCCTATGAAGATTTGATCTACGATGTTGATGTTGATAATTACTCTAAAAAATGGTTCTTCATGCAAGTTACAAGGTTAGTTTGTTACTAATATAAGTTCAAATCACTACGACTATATAACTTTGTTGAAGTATGAACATTTTATTTCGTAGGAAGAATGCAAACGGGGGATATAACGGTACAACATGGCAGATCAGATTTCAATTGGACGATCAATTGAAGAACTTAACCGGAAACTTCAAACTACGAATTGCTTTAGCTACATCAAACGTAGCGGAATTGCAGGTGCGAGTCTGAACCTGCCTGTATACTTTTTTCTCTATAGAAATGAAGACATTCATTTCATTCTTTGGTTATATATCTGCAGGTTCGGGTGAACGATCTCTCTGCAGATCCTCCATTGTTTACGACAGAGCAAATTGGAAAGGATAATACAATCGCAAGACATGGTATTCATGGACTATATTGGTTATACAGTGTGAATGTACCTGCTTCTTCTCTTCGCCGGGGTAATAACACCATATATCTAACTCAACCACTCGCCGTGAGTCCTTTTCAAGGACTCATGTACGATTATATTCGTCTTGAATGTCCTGATTCCATCAATTATATTACTAGACCGTAGTGTTGTTTTCAGTTTATCAATGATACACTAGTTGATTTAGATAGTGTCTGACTAAATCACTTCAGAGATTCACATGCTCAGCTCGAGGGAATGTCTGAGGTGTGAATTGGCGCTAACCGAGTTGATCGTTCATTCCGACTAGATTATCAAACGCATATGGTGATAGGATCTGTTAGTAGTCTATTCAAGTTTTTTTACCACGGGAGTGGACTCATTACTTGTGTTTTGTCTAGGGATTAGCTCTATTGAGTGATATCAAGCTATTAGTTAGCTTAAGAGTCACGTTGACCCATGAAACTCACTCCTCATGATCATATTTTCTCACCCTACGTTAATTTTACTTTATACTATACTGTTCATCGTTTTGTTTGAATCATTCACAATTGTCTTGCTTTGTTTTTTTATTTTAAAGTTTGATTTAGGTTGTTAGACAAGCCTTACTTTGATTGGCTTAAATTAGAACAATTAACTACATCTCAATTGATAATTACATTCCCAGTTTGATTGACACATATTATACTACAACCGACATATCAGTATAATAAGATTTGACAATAGAGTAAAAATCATGTTATCATATACCATGTCACACCACCAGAAATTACAACATTCAAGACACCATGTGACATAACAAGAAAAAGACTCATTTAAAGACAACACTTGTTTAAAGTCGTCAAATAGATAAAAACTTTATAGAGCTAGTAAAATACTCAGTAGGTACCTTTAAAAACAAAAAACCATAATCATAAAATACATTTTGCTAATTAGATATCATAACGTATCCAATCCATTCCCGTCTCCATCTCTAAATCCTCCTTCAGTTTCTAGATAAACCATATCAAGTTCTTAGTG
>JAKUCM010002426.1:0-25205 GCA_023374145.1 Lepidium sativum | reverse complement strand
GTAATTTGGAGAGTTCATTGTGTAACTTTGATTAAGTTATGTATTATTTAGATTTTAATATAAAACTTTAAAAAATAAGGAAAAGTTGTGCTAGAGTTAAATAACTTGCACACTTTTCTAAATAACAAAGTAACCAATCAATTATGGCTAGACAATCTATTTTCCTTGGAACTATCTATATAGCATCATATACACATAAATTTTGAGCTTTTTTATATTTTTCCACCGAAGTTTGTGTCTATTTGATATTATATAAATAGTTTGAGGGGCAATTAAATCGTCTGCTCATTAATTTTAATAGTCCATCTCGTTAGGCAAAAGATTGTGGATTACTTAACCGGTTAGTCACGCGTGTCGAAGTAAAGACGAGTAATTCTGGTTGGAACATTGGCTCTGGTCTGGGTTTTTTCAGGTTTTGTATTATACCTGTAGTTAGTCTCAAGTGTTCAGAATGTTGTCCATACTTAATTGAATTTTGAAATCTCATCTTACGAGTCCCGTACTCCCTTATTTGATCCCTCTACGACCACTTTATTATCGTGATACAAATGTAGAACGTGTACCAACTGTTGGTCCCAACCATAAGTAAAGAAGAATTATTTTGTAATTAATTGACTACTTATTTTTCCATTTTTTCATATTTTTATTTTTGGGGTCTAGTTTCATTCATTTATTTTACTTCTTGTTTAAGAAAAAAGCGATGTAACAGTATATTCCTAGTCATTGCAAACTCAAAGATTTCAATGTTTGTTTCTAAACTTCGAGAAGCAGACTATTACGTACATCTTCTTCTTCTTCTTTTGGTTCTTCTCTGATTAATAAATCATATAATAAAGATTTGAAATTATGACTTAGACCAAAGACTTAGTCTATGTCTCTCGGATTAGGACATCTATCAATATGTTTCGCTTACGTTTTATATTAAAGATTATAAAGTCAAGATCTAATTGAATGATGATATAATAGGAAGATTCTTGGTAATGTATAGAGTTGGAGTTATAGATCGAATATTGTCGATAAAAAAGAAAAGGTGAAAAGTGTAACTAGTAAAAGAAGACTTACATGTGATTGGTAAAACTTGAATGGTTGAGTATGAAAAACATTAATTACAACTAAAGTTTAGAAGGAATAGGCAAAGAGTTGATATCAAAAACTTTAAAAATGAAACGAGAAGGAGGAATAGAGAAATGAGAAAGAAGAAGAGAACCAACGGTGGAGATGAGATCTCGTTTAACTTGTTTGGTAATGCCACCCATTGAAACAATCTCTGCATAAGCAGCTGCTTCTTTCTTCCCACCAAACACTATCTCTACTGATCCTTTTAACACCACCATCACCAACTGCATTTTTAATCCATACTTATACACTTAAAATCTATATACAATATTTCTAAGAAGAATAATAATCTTGGCCATTGTCATTTACCATATTGATACTTTTTATTTGGTTAACCAAAAGGAGTCTGAATCAAAATCCAAACCAATTTTCTAAAGATGCGATCCAGATTTAAATATCTGGTGACCGAGGAGAAATTATTAGCAATTTCATACTTGAGGAGAACTGATCAACTATTAAGCCACAGCCACTTGTTAAAAATCATTGTCCATTATACTCTAGCATATTGATATTTTCTTCTTTTTTACATATAAAATATAGTTATATACATATATGTATATATTTCTTTTGGGGTCAATTTTACGTATAAATACTTGTGATGTTGACTTTTTCTAAAAAACAATTATCGAAAACCAGTTTACGTGAAACCTTTGTAAACAATGCTTTGTTATATCATCACAATTAAATTAAATAATATCAACTTACCTTCTGATTTCTACAAGATGCCTCGATTTACTTTAACTAACCAATAAAAAATTAAGTTTTTCTTACATTTTAAAAGAAAATACAATATATCCTTTATATAACCAAAGTTTTAAATTAAAAAATCCCAAATTCATCCTTTATAGAATACAATATATTGATTAGATAAAAGTTGATTGAGTAATTATCATCTATCAAAAAGGTAATTGAGTGTTTGTGAGAAAAGATACTCTGTTAAATAAGATATAAAAGAGATTACAGTAAATTCATAAATTGTATGTTTTAAAATGGAAAAAGTATTGAGTGCCAATAATTGACCAAAAGTACTTAGAATTTTATTTGTTTTGGTTTTAAAACTTAAAAAAGATATCTGAGAAGTTAAAGGTAAGGAGAAGTTTCTTACGTCCTGAGGCCGTCCGACGATAGAAGCGACGGCTTTGGTGACTTCCGAGTAGAACGGATCGGTGTTAACGCCGTCAAAATTGACGTTGGTTGTTATGTAAAGGCAAGGCATTTTCTCTCCGTCAATACTAACGTCCGTCTCTTGATAAAGAAGATCAATGGAGTTGGAGATTTTTGAAAATAATAAAGAAGTTTCTTTCGATAAAATTGTGTTGAGCAGTGAGTGGAGGAAGAGAAGATCTCACATGGCCCAATTTATATAGAACCTCAGATTAAATTATTGAATTGCAATTATTTTTTAGATTTGTGTTTTAATGTGAACAATGTCTGACATGATATCTTTGTAATTCATATCTGACAACTTGACGTGACTCGATCAATTTACGCAGCTAAGTCACCTTCAAAGAAATTTGCTTTCATACCCAATTTGGACCACACATTGAAACCAAGTCTCAATTATCATAAAAGAAGTTAACCAACTCCCTTAAGTTTTTAAGATACGTCAATAAAGGTTTTAAATTGATTTGTTATTCGTATTAGGTTCGATTGGTAGCTATAGTTTTTGCGGGGCCAGACAAAGTTCGATGCGATGCAAATGCGTTTTTTAATAAGTGCAGATTTAAGTTAAAAAACGGGACAAAAATTATATGATTTGTAAAATATAAAAGCGGTATGGTTTTTAGTTAATATTAAAAAAATATAATTAATATAATTAGTTTTATTAAATTTAAAATTAAATAATTAAAATTGCATTACAAATTGATAAAATAAACAAACAAAAATAAATATAAGAAAAAGTATATGATTGGTGAAAGTATAAGCAGTTTTTGGATAATTTTTATAAAAGAATATATTAATAACAATGATATTACTATTATTTGAAATTTTATCTTATTAGTCAATTTTAATTTATAAAATAATTTTACTGGTTTTCTATTTATTATTTTAAAAGTGTGTAATTTTTCTTATTAAAGTATTATTTATGTTAACAAACAAATATTGTCTATATACCCAAATACACAAAATATATATGAGTAAACTAGTAAATTATAAAAATATATTTATAGAAATTTGATTGAGTCAGGTAGAGAAAGAATAAAGAAAATGAAGAACAATTTACTCGTACATATTACATTTAAAATTTTTTAATTAACTAAAAGAATAAGAAAAAAGATATAAAATGTACAGTAGCGGTTTTATCCAAATACGCTAGTAATGTTAGTGAATACTTAGAACAAATCTGGTCCACGTTTGAAAAACATCCCGCTTTTTACGCACCAATCAAAGTCTTAGTTTATTAAGTGGAAAAGAAGTAATATTGGGTATTATCAAAAAATTAAAACACAAATTTATTTTCTAAAACTACAAATAAAAAAATCTGCTTTTGTAATTCAGAATGCAAGAGATTATATGAATGAGAAAAAAATTATTTAAAAAAACATCTCTCTCTTTAAATTTTTTCTAGATAAATAGAAAAAGTAAGGTCAGTCTTCAAATTAGACACTATCGATAGCAATCCTCGAGTTTTAGTATTTTACTTAGATAGAGATTAATTTCAGATCTTTGAAAATTTATTTAAATAATGTATTTGCTTTACGTACATCCATGATCTACGTGGTGAGGATAGAGTGAGGCTACTTCGTATTTAAGAGATATGTTTTTGTGTTTTCAAATGTCACTTTCATAAAACAGTTTGGTTATAATTATATGTACAATATCATATTTAAAATATGGATAACGTTCAATGGTTACATCTTCTTCTTTATTAATGATAAAGATGGTTCCACCTAAGTGTTAAAGCTAGATTTATAAACCATACCTAAAGAGAACGATTCTCACATGTTTACTTTGAGGTCTAATATGTGTCGTTTTGTGACTTAATTAAGAGCCAATATCAAAAGCTATACCTCCGTTAAAACCCCTTTGTGAAGTGAAATACGCAAAACTCACCTCAACATGTTTTTGATAATCTTATTGTGATGATAATTAATTGATTTAGAATGTTTACTTATTTTCAGTTTGAAATCCTAGTATCCAAGTTGAGTGTTTGAATCTTCACC
This sequence comes from Lepidium sativum, assembly GCA_023374145.1. Lineage (NCBI taxonomy): Eukaryota > Viridiplantae > Streptophyta > Magnoliopsida > Brassicales > Brassicaceae > Lepidium > Lepidium sativum. Next base: position 20,925 of record JAKUCM010002426.1, on the reverse strand, counting down.
CTCCAACCGAGGAAAAAATTAAGCCCATAGTTAGATGACAAGATATATATATATATATATATATATATATATTAGGTACAAGTACTATTAGGAGTCGTAAAATTTAAATTCCAAACATAACTTTGTAACCATATTAATAATTATGAATATCGAACTCAAAACTAATTGTAAATGATCTAATAATTACTCAATATATATAAGACATAACCGATATTCTAATAAATAGATTGGTCTGTACAATATATCTATGTTCATAAATGAATAATAATTTAGACAAAAAATTATTTACACAACTTTGTATTTAAGTCGTGATTTGTTTTTCGCACAATTCCCATGGTACGAGAGTCATTACCGGACCGGCAAATCCGTGATCTACATATGAATTCGGTTTGAGTCTAGCTGTAAAACACATGTAGTAAAGAACCGGGTCATTTCAATCAAACCATCGAGTTCAGGATTGTCACAGAAGTGTCGAATTCTCTTCTTGCCATTAACTTTATCAGATTAGAGAGAGTTACTTAGTTAGTTATGCTTACGTGGTTGTAACAAAAGTAAAAAAAATTTACGTCCACGAGTTAGGACCACTAAGAAATGTAGTACAATTCAATCCACAATGTCCAAAAATTTAGTAGCAGCTTTAATTGAAGAATTGTCTCTCGTCCACAGATCTTAGAAGTTTCAAAAATCTAATGGACCACCAAAACCCAACCTTTTTTGCATGGGCCGGCCTTTGGTTATACATGAAACAAAATTGTATTTTTACTTTTAGTTATTAATTTTATTAAACTAGGAATTATAGATTTTTTAAAAAAGTGGTTGGAAGATAACACAAACCGAAAGAATAAGATAAAAGGGAAAAAAATAGAAAAAATGTCGAAAGATGGACAGAGGTTAGTGTTAAAGGCAATCGCGTATGATTAAAGTGAAGTGAATGGATTAATGTTCCATCTGTGACACTAAGTCAAAAGTAAACTCCAAAGCCAAAGGTTTCAAACATTTGTTAAAGCAAAGTTATGTACACCAGAATTTGCACATTTTAGGTCCACCATGTTCTCACCATACGCCAAAAATGTTTCTGATTGTTTTTTCTGGAATTTTATACACAATTGTAATACTCTTTTGCATATAATTTTCAAATGAATGAGAAGAAAAAGACTGATAACTTTGAAATATAACAAAAAAACAAGACATATATAAAGGCAATTTACATTATAAAACAAAACTAGAACAAATTTTTTTTTTTAAAGAAAAGTCGAAACTCTTTACAAAATAACAAGTCATGCCCTCTACAAATTAATTAAAATTTTGATTTATAGTCAAGAAACTACGTAAGATTCAAATTAACCACTTAATACTAAACTAAATTAAGGCAAATTAACTTAATTATTTGTTTCTCAGCAATACCGTAATTGTTGAAGTAAATTAATAGGTTGATTTTCTTATAAAAATTTCCAAGAATTTTTGCAGTAATTCACATTAGTTCTGTTTTTTAGAAAAGGGAAAGTGGCATGGCATTGCTTTGTTGTCTTTTTTTTTTCCCTTAAAATGTGTTCAAACGTATAATCATAAATATGTTAAAAGTTAAAAATACTCATTAAGAAGATGAGGAATAATGATGGACTATTCCAATGAAACTATTATTGCAAATTCCAGTTATATGTGGTCCAAAGCCACTACAACATTACATATATATATATTGGTAATTAGTTGCAAATTTTCATGAACGTTGTTAATTAAAGTTTAATTTGTAGATTATTGGGAATGAACTGGAAAGTAATAAAGTTGAAGCGCATGGGTTAGAAAAGATGATTGTTTTTGGCTAATTAATGTATTAATTTAATATGTTATTTGATCGGATCCCCAGAAATTCTCATAATCACTCCCTCTTATTACGTTGAAACTTGAAACAAAGTGTTTAGCCTAATTTAGCTTTAGCTTTTTAGAATCTAGAGGAAAATAGCAGTAATTTAAACTATTACTATGACCGTGAGTCTATATGTCTACAATTTAGAGGCTTGGTCTCGGTATAATATTGCAGATGTTGATTCATATTGAAAGAAAGGGCATGATATTAGATGTAGTAGTCAACATCTTGTGATTATTGAGATATTGAATCTATTGCTTAACTAGTTTAGAAAATACTTAACAATTAATTGTTTGGTGGGTGGTTACAAATCATCTATTTTTGGCATGGTCGTCTCAGTATATCATTTAACTCCATTCAACCGCAATATTTGAATAACTCGTTTTATAAGTGTTTTCTTAAATATGAGCTTAATCCAAGCTAATATAACTTGGAAGTAGGTAGTAGGAACTTTTCTTCTGACCTAATTCATGGATTAATGATATATGAGATCCGAATAGTCGAAAGCCAAGAGAGTTATGTTTCCACATATGATATTTTATATTAGAAAAACCCCTTTAAACACATTTCCAAGTTTCGGATTATACTGGTATGGGCAAATCCGAATACTTCTCATTAATGTGAAAGTGCATTGGCTACTTCCCATCATATGGAACATATAAATATAAAATATCGGAATGTACAAACATTATAGTAGAGAAAGAAACGATTAGGGTTAAACAATAGTGTTGTAGTGAACCAAATGTAGAGTGAAATGAAGAAAAGAAAAAAAAGAAAAAGAGAGGAAGATGAGATTGAAGTTGAAGCGTGTTTGAACGGAGAAGCGAATTAGAAAGAGTTGGATTGTTGAGTGAGTGAATGGGACCCAAACACACACTAAAACCCCATAAATAACAAAACAATTTACTCTCTCTTTTTCTATTTTCATTGTCTCCTCTTTCACACGTTACCTCCTTCTCTCACGCTCCACCCTTGAAATATTATTAATTGGTTACCATGTTTTCAAAATTAAAATCAGAAAACCGAAAGAAGCAACTCAAATTTAGAAAACCGAATACCCTAGGACTAACCTATAAATTATCCCTGAATTTATTTGTTCACTTTTCATCTTTTTGTTTCAAATCCCTTAAAAACATTTCAAACATTTCTTCTTTTGCCTTATAGTTACTTTTTTAATCTTTAAACATTTAAAATTTTGGAATTTGTGGATTGCTTTATCAGATGATTTTTTTTGGGTTTGTGTAAAAAGCCGCGTTATCTGTTCAAAATTCAGAAATCAGAGTCACGCCTATTATTTATTTTTCTCTCTCGTCACTCTCACTCTTCCCCTTCTGATTTTCCTTCTTATTTATTAACATCCCTCGTCATTGTCTATCCTCTCTTCTCTTTCTCTCAAAGAAGAAGAAGCTCTTACTCATACCAACAATGGACGCTTCATTGTCATCTCCAAACCCTTTCGATCACCAAAAGACTCAAACCACCGAGCCAAAGAAAAGCTTCATTACCTCTCTCATTACCCTCCGTTCTAACCACTTCAAAGAAGACACTTACTTCGTCTCAGAACTCAAACCCACCGAACAAAAATCACTTCAGGAACTCAAAGACAAACTCTCAGCTTCATCTTCCAACTCCTCTTCAATGTGGGGAGTTCCACTTCTCGGTGGAGACGACAAAGCTGATGTCATCCTCCTCAAATTCCTCAGAGCTAGAGATTTCAAAGTAGGTGACTCTCTGAGAATGTTACACAAGTGTTTGGAGTGGAGAGAAGAGTTTAAAGCTGATAAATTGACAGAAGAAGATCTGGGCTTCAAAGATTTAGAAGGTAAAGTTGCTTACATGAGAGGTTATGACAAAGAAGGACATCCTGTGTGTTACAATGCTTATGGTGTGTTTAAGGAAAGAGAGATGTATGAAAGAGTGTTTGGTGATGAAGAGAAGCTTAACAAGTTTTTGAGATGGAGAGTTCAGGTTTTGGAAAGAGGTGTAAAGATGCTTCATTTTAAGCCTGGTGGTGTCAACTCCATTATCCAAGTTACAGATCTTAAGGATATGCCTAAGAGAGAACTTAGAGTTGCTTCTAATCAGATTCTCTCTCTTTTTCAAGATAATTATCCTGAGATGGTTGCTACTAAGGTAAAAATCTTTTCTTTTATGTTAATTTTGCAGACAAATAAATTGAATTTCGATGTTATGTTTCTGTACTTGTTGTCTGAAGGACTGAAACTCTCGATATTGTTACGTTTTTTTTTCATGTGCTTTTGCTCTGTTTTGCGTGTTGGGTTGCTTGGAACTTTCTTTATCAGAATCAAATCTCATTCAAGAGATATCTGAAATGTGTTAAATGCTTAATTGGGAATCTAAATCTTTGTTCAATAAATCTGTTTCTTAATTTTTTTTTAATTTTAACTTGATTTTCTCTAAGTGCTTAATTGGGGGAAAATGTACTACTAGTTCGGTTCAAATTTTTTTTTTAAATGATGGTAGAAATTTGAATGTTTTTCTTTTTTTGTCAATTGCTTTCAGATGTTTCTAAGTGGCATTACTATCTGTTTTGTCGATTTAGATTCTCTATTTGTCTTACTTTTCGTAACATTTACTTCCTAGCTTTGTCTTCTACTCCTACAGTGTAATTGAAGCATTCTTTATGTGGCCGTACATTGGAACTTACTCTCCATTCTAGATTACTATAAAATATTTAACATAAACATTGCATAAATCTCTAAACAAAGCATTTCTCATATTGAGATTTGAGACAAAACCAATAGTTTAATATTCACCAGGTTAAGTACATATTACAGGGTACATAACTCAATAGTCAATATACTATTAAAGTTTTGATGATTATATTTATTTTTTAATATTGCAGATATTCATCAACGTGCCTTGGTACTTCAGTGTAATCTACTCGATGTTTAGCCCTTTCCTAACTCACAGAACAAAGAGCAAGTTTGTGATGTCTAAAGAAGGAAATGCAGCTGAAACACTCTACAAGTAATATATAAATACTCTTCTCATTCTATTTTTCAGTTTGCACCTTCTTATTCTACCTAACCATTGCTGCTATTTCAGGTACATACGACCTGAAGATATTCCGGTACAATACGGTGGTCTTAGCCGTCCTACTGATTCACAAAACGGACCACCAAAACCAGCTTCTGAATTCTCCATCAAAGGTGGTGAGAAAGTTAACATTCAGATCGAAGGCATCGAGGTAATGTATACTAATAAAGATGTTTACAAATGACCAAGAGAGTTGATGTATTCTGAAATGCGTGGATCATAACATTACAGGGTGGAGCAACTATAACATGGGACATAGTAGTTGGAGGATGGGATTTAGAGTACAGTGCAGAGTTTGTTCCAAATTCTGAGGAGAGTTATGCAATTGTGGTTGAGAAACCAAGGAAGATGAATGTTTCAGATGAAGCTGTTTGCAACTCTTTCACGACAGTAGAAGCTGGTAAACTCATTTTGTCTGTTGACAATACTCTGTCTCGCAAGAAGAAAGTGGCTGCTTATCGTTACACTGTCCGGAAATCTACAACAGCGGTGTAAAACCGGTGTTTTGGAAGATGGGTTTCTTTCTTACTACTACCTTTTTGGGTGTGTTGAGGCGTTTTCTTTCATGGTTTTGAGTACTAGGTTTGTTTGCTCAACTGTCGTGTTGAACCTGATATCGAACAAATTTGTGATGAGCTATGTATAAAAACAATGATTGTATGACATTTGATGTTTGGCTTAATGTTTTAACTATAGATTGAAATGTAGTAATCCAAGATTATATGTTTGTCTGCAACAGTAAGCTTAGTAACTCAATGTACCATGTTTTTGTTATTTGAAGACTAGTGCTACCTTGTCGAGACCAACCTAGGTTTATCTGCATTCTCAGTGACAGTTTTTGAGATTTGTATCAGAATCTGAACTTAACCATGGAATTTTTCAGAAGTAAAGTTTTGAGTTTTTAACGGCCAAATAGGCATTAAAACATGAGGAAGAATCAATCATTGCATTCACTTGAAGAATCAAAATTTCTGATTGATTGTACATCTTAATTTCCTAAATGGGCTGTTTCCATTTTCAGCAGCAAACCTTCGTCAAGACCGACTTTGCACGGATGATGATGGAAGCCTCAAGCCTTCGTCAATAGAGAGAGAGAGAGAGATCAACGACAATTCAAACTAATCAAATAGTAGTGATTAGTCACAAAGTACGGCCCGGACAGGCCCAAAACCCGCGTATCTTTATTTCAGGTGCAGCTTGGCCCATTTTTGGACTTTAGTAAAGTCTCTGGCTGATAAATCCTAGAAGGTGAATTCCGAATTCTGTGCGGTTAAAAAAAGGAGTGTGCATGTTCGGTTTTAAGGTACTTTATTATGCAAACGACAGTGTCATCTGCGTTGTGGATGGGGTGTTATGAAATTTTCAGGTATGATATATATTGTAATCATCACTGATCATCAACTGGTGATTGGTGAAACACATGCTAAGAAGATTGTAATAGCTTATATTTCGGTTTTTATATTCCAAGAATTTATATGCAAGTGACTTTTTGAATGCATTGTTCTTATTCATAACTCAAAACATGTTAATTTTTAAAGAGAAAATGGCCAAAAAAGATGCCAAACTTTTAAAATGAGCCAAAAAATACTTAGAGTTTTCAGTTAGAAATTCAAATACTAAATTTTTGCCTAAACACTATGTCCACAATATGTTTACGACCGTTAGAAGAGAGGAATTAAACTTCACTAGTTTAGTATTTGACTTCAATCTCTAATTTGCAGTTCAATTAGAAAGAGAGTTACATATCTAGTACTTTTGTCTCTCATTTTGATCACTGCTTCTATTTCCATGTTTGAGACTTGATTTAGAGAACTAGTCTCGTTAGTGTTCTAACCGGAATTATCACAATAAGGATTTATATTTGCATGAGCAATTTTGTTTTTGTTTTTTGAATGTATCGATGAATATAATTGGAGTTATTGAATAAAGTTCTTTTCTAGTAGTTAAAGCTAGATGTCTGCGTCACGAGATTGTAGTATATGCATCATTTGGCGTATATGTAAGATTTACTATTTAAATTTGTAATTGAAAAGTTGAAGTATATTTTGACTCATTTGAAAAGTTTTATATTTTTTTGGCTATTTTCTCATTATATAACTGAAATGAATAGATGTTCTGGAAATACATTTGGTAACCAATACCTAGTAATTGGTTCCATATACAAAAAAATCTAAAAAGCACGGAAGCAAAGCACGACCAGTCCATATCAACAACGATGAAGTAGAAATTCAATAAGTAGAGTTCTAAAACCTGATACCAATAAAGCGAGAGGCAGGATGGTAACAAAAACTACAGAGGTGTCAGAGAAATCCAGAGAATACAAGCCTTTCACTAATAAGTTGAGAACCTAAGCCATCAACACCGAGCTGAAGGAGAAACCAAACACTGATTTTCTTCAAGATCAAGAGAACGAGGAACCATAAAGTTTGATCTCATACACCTTGTTATGTTAGTTACAAGCAGTGTTCAAAAATCCGGCATAGGCGTTAGACGAAACTAAACCATTCTGATTATTGTAAAATCGGATAAATTTAGTAGGTATGGTAATTTGGCGGTTTTGTGAGCGTTAACCGATTTAAGCAATGATTAGTCGGTATAGACATTCTGTGTTTTTACAAAAACAATTTAATTTTTATCTTAAAAATTTGAAAAAATATATGTCAATTGTAATTTTGTGCCTAAATAATATTAAATTATTTATTATAAATTTTGAAAACAAATTTTTAACTTTTTTATTTATAAAGTACATAATTTTAGATTATTTCTTATTTTTATCTATATAATATATATAAAATATAGTAATTTACTGTCTAAAATCTTCTAGGTTCCGCCTAACTTTTCTTGATATTAGGTAGAAGGTTACTGTCCACTTATAGCCTAGCAAATTTTTGAGCACTCATTATATAAGTAAGATTTTATTTTATTTTATGGTTTAGTTTTGTTTTGAATGTGAGGTTAGGAAAATATTATTGCATAAGTTTAATAATAGAAACGAAAGGAAAAAATTGATATTGTGTAGAACCTATAATCTTGAATCAAGAGTAGCAATGATCTGAAAGCTATAAACGATAAAAACAAAACAATAAGGTAACAATACACAGAGCTGCGACCGTAGTTTCGTTATCTTAACTCAATAAACACTCACAATATATTTGGTTGAATGCGTTTGAGAGTCCCATGATAGAACTGTGTGAGACCGTTGATGATACACTAAAGAATGTAATATGCGAACTAAGCGTTTACTTATACACTCTTGGTCTCTAGAACATGAGAGACTATTTGATATTTTTTTCTCGTCGGAAGCAAGTGTGCATAATGAGAAAGAAGTTCGATATTTATATGAGGAAAATTCTTGGCCTTTAAGCTTGGGAAAATGCGTGCATTTAAGACCGAACCCCGGAGATCACCCATCCATTTAATATTGAATCTCATTGTGTTTAATACTCATTTAAATGTGAGACATTAAACGCAAGGCGAGAGTCGCATAACCATTAAGAGATTTTTGCTTTTAAGGCTATATCATTTTTGTAAGTTGGCCCAAAAAGTATACACGTGTTGTGGGCCTAAGGCCCACATTCCCCCGAGCATCGACACAAACACCAATACCAATACCGGCGCTAACACCGCGGCTGCGGCTGTGCGAGCGTGTGGTGTTTCCCTTCTCTCCTCCAAACTCTCTAAACTACCTTACAAATGTTATACTATATATACACATGCAAGAAAGTTTTTCTTAGCAATGTGGGATATTTCCATAACTTAAGTCACTTAAGTTGTAGGCTTTATAAGCTCCATCCCATTTCTTATTCATAAACGTTGGTCCAACAATCCCCCACATGAATAAAAATGACTCTAAACATATGACTAAAAGGACTTGATATACACTACTAACTAGACCTATCATATAGACTAGACAGAGAGACGAACTTTCGAGAGTTAGACGAAAATGGATTGTGTATGAGAAAGTAACATTTTTCAAGTTTGTACGACTCATTGTTAATATATATGTCGGGTTTACTTGACCAGAAGGTGAACTTGATGTCTTGAACCACCCGAAAGTTTAGTGGAAACCTAGACAACATATATAACCCATCTTATTTTCTAGTAGAACTAAATTCTCTATTGTGTTCATTTTTGTCTTGAACATTTCCTGGTATGTCATTAGTGAACTTAGAGAGTATAACCTTACATTCATTCTCCTAGAAACGCCTTTTATTTCACACTCAATAGGTGATTTGCCAAACATTTGGATATACAGAAGTAGCATGTAATACTTCACTTATCACACATGCATACTGTACATGTGATATTGCTTCACCAAATTTTTTGGTCATATGAAGTTGTGAGTCCACATGAGTTTTTGCAGTACCACTTGTATAGTTGTTTAATCGTTCAAGAATCTTTTCAGAATAATGACCTTGAGACAAAATAATTCCATCGGAGGTTCGTGTGATTTTAATCCCTAAGATGACAACAGCAAGACCCATGTCTTTCATGTCAAACTTACTGTTGAGTAAAGTCATAGTTTGTTGGATTATATCCTTTTTGCTTTCTATAATAAACATTAATCTACATATAAACAAAGCAATACATATGCATTTTTAGTTTGTTTCATGTAGATACATTTATCACACTCATTTATGTTGAAACCATTGGACATTATCACGTTGTCAAATTTTTCGTGCCATTGTTTTGGACCTTGTGTGTGAGCACACTTCACAATTTTCTTTGCTTGTTATATTAGGTTCATATTCATAAGTATTTGAATAGAATTATAGTTAACATGACCCAAACGTTTATGCCAATTATCTAAAGACTCAACGAAATAAGCAACTGGGTTTTTCTCATTTATCAAAACAGCAGAAACTACAACAGAACTAGAAGCAACAACGTCATCATTAGCAGAGACAGTAGAGACAACAATAAATGATGAAACACTAGCAAAAAGAGGTAGAAACAACAGCAACAGAGACATCTACTCCTTTACGAAATACAACTTAAACAAACATTTTGAGTACTCCGTCGTTTCTGTAAACCTTGCCCACATACACCCCAAACTTTGTCATAATCATAATTCTGACAATGAATTTGATTCCAAAACCAGCTTCATCAATCAGAGTTGCGGAAATCAAGTTCTTCCTCATTATCAGGGAAATTTTTCACATTCTTAAAGGTGACTTCACTTCCAAAGGTGAACTTGAGTACCACAGTGCCGACTCCTAGAACTTTTGACTTAGAGTTGTTTGTCATTTGTAGCTTGTGGCCCGGCAGACTTCACGTCCAAAGAACATCTCTTTGTCAGTACAAATGTGTGTAAGGCACAAGTGTCTCATATCCCCATTCTCTTGGGTTATTTTGTGGGACCATGCTACATTCAGTAATGACTGCCACAAAATCTTCTTGTGTCAGATTCATTTGGTCGTTCTTTTTCTCGTTGTTCTTGGGCTTGCTACGACACTCATCAGATTTGTGGCCCAATTTGCTAGACTTGTGACATTTTCCTTTGAACTTTTTCTTCTCATTTGACTTAGTCTGCTTATTGAAACTTGTCGAATAAGCAAACAGGGAAGGAGGCAACGACTTTGCCTTTCTCATCTACACCTTTGAACTTGTGATCAACCATGTTCACATCATGCTGGTGAAGGATAACCAAACCGAAAAAAGAACCATGGTTTCATACTTTAGTTTATAGCCTATTGAGAAGATATTTTGTACCCATCTTCTTTCGCTTAGACTTCAGGCAGTTCTTGAAGTTATACTATCCCAATGGATTTTTATTAGTGATGGCGTTCACTGTGAAGGGTTCCCAAATTGACATGTCTTAAGGTTAAACCTCTTAGCAGATCAGTTGAAAAGTTTCCACCTATTGAATCAACGGTTTCAAATCCACAATAGTGTAATTCATAAACTTTGCCATAATGTACTTCTAACAACCAACATCTTCAACCCTATATTTATTTTCGAGGGCTTGCCACAACATCTTAGATATTTTGTCGTCACAATATACTTGAAGAGGTTGCTCAAGGTACTTCAAGATCCAACCTTTGCACAAGTAGTCAGAATTTTTCCATGCTTCCACAATATAAAACAATCATACACATGTGTTAGCGAAAGGAAGATGTGGCTGATCCTCTTTGAAAAACTTCTCAAGCTGGAGATTTGTAAGAAAAAATATCATCTTCAGCTTCCATGATTTAGATCCTTGGCCATCAAATTTGTAGGCATACCTACAACGGTATCATGTACTAAAGGAGGAACATTGTCAAACGCAAGGCGCATCTTGTCTCTTAAGTTTGATTGCCAATTGGTAAATTGGTGTTTCATCAACAACATGATCGTCCATGTGTATGTCTAGGTCAGTGTCTCGTTGGTGGACATCTGAAACAATCAACACACTTTTGTGAGAATAATGTCACTTAAAAAAATTGAGAAAAAAATCACGGAATCATTTGAGATTTACAAATAGTGTTCTAAAATATTTTTCGTGATTATAAAAATTGAAGAAAAAAATTTCAAATCAGTTTAAATACCGTCAACTCAGTGGTGATGGCTTTTCTCCGGTCCGATCTTGGTGATACCAAACTTAGAAAAGATGTAACTAGGCGGAAGTGAAGTGAGAACCACAAAGGATGGTGGTGAATCCCTTGATAATCTCAAATCCGTTCAAGCCTTGAAATCTTCACAAGGATGAACTCATCTCGCGTCTCAAATCCTCAAAGAAGAGTGGCGGGTGTGCTAGAAAAACGTTTATCTTTATTAATTCAAAGGTGAAATGAACAAATGCCACAAAGGAACCTTATATAATGGTTCGATGGTTGGGGGCCTTCAATGGGCAACGGTAACAAAATCTGTCAATATAAAGACGGAATCAAACAAAAGGAAACAAGAATCCGTCAACATAAAGACGAGATCAAATGAAAGGGAAACAAAATCAAAGCAATAAATATGGTCCAAGGATGGCAAGTATGTTGACACGATGTTGATAACTATACAAGCTTCTTGGACCAAACGAACCTAGACACTATCACGGGGTTAAGGAGGTGCTGCCGTGATTATACCTGCATGCATAAAAACGGTAAAGCACATACGTACATGGGCCAATCTGCGGGTTACATGCGTGCGGCCTTCAGTGTAGGCTGCGGATGGAGTTAAGTCTCTTGTCGGTGTAAAACTTTCTGTGATTGGAGCTGTAAAAACCTCGTATTCCTGTGGCGGATTGAGTTGAGTTAAGTCTGTCTCAGCTATGGGCTCGATCAGGTTGAGTAGCATACCGATGGAGTCGATGAACTTGTCTCGGACGGCTTTGATCTTGCTTTGGGTGTCTGGTCCGTGCCGGATGTTTGAATGCACTGGATGGTTGCGGTGATTAGGAGGCTATGGTTGCTATGGTCGATGGCCTCATCATTCCATCCCCCTTGAGAATGATCCGATATCAGATCGGTTTCTCCTGCATCATAAAGCGTAATGTCCGAAACGTTGAACACATGATGTAACTTTATATGGTCGGGTAGGTCAAGGCAGTAGGCATTGTTGTTGATGCGTTTTAGCGTATACTTTTTCTTATCGTGCACAAGATTGTATAAGTTGGTCCGTCGTCGTGTTGTACTTCACGGTCGAATTGCCATGGACGTCCCAAAAGGAGGTGGCTTGCTTGCATTGGAACCACATCGCAGACCACTTGATCATTGTATTGACCAACACTGAATGAGATGGTGACTTGCTGATACTACGATTTTTAATCATATATCCTACTGCAAGTGCACAACAAAAGTAATAGTACTTAGGGGTCGAATTCCTCAGAGAACCAGGTTACGCTCTCAACTTCTATTAAATCGCAAGCTATATCAATCGAAAGAATTCTAACAAATTAAAAGTGAATGAAATCAAATAACTAAAGCAATGAGATGTCGGGTATTCATTTAGGAGTTAGAATTCTTGTCGGGGAAACTATTTAGGAACTAATCTGATCTTATTCTCGGCTTGAACATAAATAAGGTAAACCAAATCTCGTTGAATCTACCTTTCTATCAATAACCTAAAGGTCCTAATTCTTGTTGGTTTCAGATTACAAGTAGGCTTTATTGCTTAGGTTCAATTGCCCACAACCCAACCTAGCATAAACACTCGTTGGTAGTGAAGGAATTGCTTTTATAATCTAGTTCTAGTTCTTAACAATCTTCTAAAAGGTTAACAATCTAAAATCATCGACTAGTTGATCATGTTAATCTATGTATTAAACTCAAGCATTAGAAGGAGAATGATCTATTCATCAATCCTATTTGTTCCCCAACACTGAATTCTAAAACCTAGAATCCATAAATCCGATCTAAGATCTACTCAGACATAGAACAATGAATCAAACAAATCATGATGAACTGAAACTGAAATTGCATTAACAAAGAGAAAGATGATTCAAAAATTCTTCTCAAGTATGAAGAGATCTTCTTCCGAACTTACAAAACTCTTAAACTACTATTTTTTTGACTCTCCAAAAAGCGGCTGTCAAAATAAAATAGGAAAAGAGTATTTATAGAGCCCAAAACAAGGCTGAAAAATTGTGAATTTAGGTTTCCGCGAAAGACATCGATCGATCGATCTTTGGATATTGAGTCGATCTCTTAGAAACCAAGTTGTTCTTCAGATCGTGCGCTTAATCCTTGTTAGAGCATTGATGGATCGGTCATTCCTTTCGTGGAGAATATCGGAAAATGCTTCAAACTTCTCCAAACTCCACCTTCAAACATGATTCCAACTCTGAGCGTTTTTGACCTGAAATCTCAATAAAACATAAATGAATTCCCAAATATAACCGTAATAATGAGCTCAAAACTGAAAAAATATGAGGAACATCACTTGCTCGTCTACACTTACTTCTGACTTGTCATTCAACCATTGCAGCTTGTACGGTTGCGGGTGCTTGATGCGTGGTCTTGGCACCTGAATCAAGTAATGTCACGTGTTCGTGACAGGTTAGAAGTGGCCGACAATTTCATTGGCTTGGTTGGTTCGATTGCCGGTTTTTTGAATCGGGATTCAATCTCGATTTTCTTTGGTGCGGGTACTGCGGCCTTTGGTGCGGTCAAAGTTGGCTTAGTTCGAACGGATGTCTTCCGTTTGATGTGCTGCTCAGCTTGGATGGTGAGATGCAATACTTCATGCAAGTCGTGGTATGGGTGCCATTCCACCTTGGCGGCAATCCGCTCGTGTAGTCCATCGATGAATTGAACCATTACGGCTTCTTCTGAGTCTTCTACTTCAAGCCGGTTCTTCAGGAGCTCAAATTCGTCAAAGTATTCTTCTATGCTCTTGGTTCCTTGGTTTAGCTTCCGGAATTGCTTCTGCAGTCCCCGATGATAGTAGGATGGAACGTAGCGTCGCCTTATGAGACTTTTCATCTCGTCCCAATTATCGATCTGTCTGATCGGTAGCATCTACGGTCTGCTACCTCTCGATCCCACCAAGCAAGAGCTCATTCGGTTAGCTATGCCGCTGCAAAAGAATATTTCTTGCGGTTAGGATATTTGTAATAATCGAGGATATTATATAACCGTCTATCCCAGTTCAAGTATGCTTCTGGATTGACGCATCCGAGAAAGGTCGGGGCAGTGATCTTGGGATAAGCATGTCGAGTCGGCCCTTCGTTATCACGCCTATTTGTATCGCCATAGTCTCGGTCATACGGGTCTTGGTCATATGGTATGCCTCGATTACGTTCGGTATGCTGCGGTATGCCACTTACGTACGATTCGGTTTGTTGGTGGTTTGCTCGATGGCTTAGTCTGGTTGTACGTAGTAAGGGCTGTTCGGCCGAGTCATATTCGGTATGCTCATCTCCATCCTCATCCTTGTAGTTGGTCTGTTGGTTCGTTGTTCGTCTCAACGGTTGCTCGATTGTTCGGTTCGAGTGGAATTGATCTGGTGGTACCGCAGGTGATAGTGGTGGTGGTGGCGGCTATTCCAGTCGTGCCATCTGCTTACTCATTTGTACAATTTGTGTTTGAATGTTGATTAGAGCATCCGTGAGTCCAGTAAGTTGGCTGGCTGAAATCTCATCGGCCGGGTTCCCATTTGTATTTTCCGACATTGTAAAACCTGTGAGCTCTAAACCAAACGAGAAACGTTACTAAGTGTTGAGCCAAAAATCAATAAATTCAAAAAAAAATAGAGCGGTAAATAATTAAGGAAGAACAAAATAAAATGAATTAAAATTTAGATGCAAACGGCTAATTTTTTTTTTCTTTTTAAATAAGGCCAGATGATGAGAGCCTCAGTGGTGTGGTCTAGGATATGAATTCAACGGCTTGACTTTGGTGAGTCCAAACTGATAAATACTAGTTTTAGCGGAATTGCGTGAATGAGAATCACAAAGGAGGGTGATTATTCTTTTGATAATCTCGGATCCGTCAAATTGGAATCCTCACAAGCTTGACTTGTCTCTCATTCTTGAATCCTCAAAAGAAAGAGAAGGCGGCTAAGTATTCTAACAAGGAGAACCTCATTATTCAAGTGTTTCCAATGTGTTGGTCGCTGTCATTGTTGGCTGGGGCGGGAAGGTTGACTTCTTCCGGATGTGCGGCTTGGTATGTCGGGTTGAGACCTTATGGTTTTGGCCTCGATCAATGTGGGTGGCAAATCCTTTTGTACGGCAGTATGATTGATGTTGGCGGGCTACATGTACGTTGGTACATACGCCCGGCGTTCCACGTTCGATGTGGTCCAGTCGCATATCGAGCTTGGCCCGCTGGGTTTGAATGTGTATGACCATTCCCGTGACGTTGACTACTTCTTTTGGTGTCACCATAGAACCTTGGATAAAATGCTTTGATTTACTCACGAATGTTGAAATTGGTGGGTGCTTCACGACGGGTTGTAAAGTCTTCTTTGAATAACTTTTTGGAGGCAATTGGCGTGTGACATATTGCTCATGAAGAAACCCTTTGAGATTACCCCAAATGTACTTTGATTCTCTATAATATGCACTCCACTTTTCTTCTTGTTTCCACAATGATTGTGCTTTTCCCCGTAAGGCGCTTATAGCTAAAGACATTTTTTCTTTCTCAAGGACCTTATGTCTCCAAAAGTAATCCTCCATAACGTCTTCCCACTGTAGATAATCTTCTTTTCCTGAAAAGAATGGAAGATTAGGTACACAAGTATTAAAGTTATTACTTACACCAATATGTTGTTTAGGACGTCTTGTGTGGTTGGTATAGCTATGCCTTCTAGGTGTTAAGACTCCATGATTGTAGGGCTTCACATCATGAATAAGAGGATTTTTGTAGTGAGAAACTTTCACATCACATTCAGGTTCGTCGTCATAACTGAATTCAGTTTATGTTTCATTGCTCCATGATTTGCTTTGATGTGTGTCATTGGTGTAGTCTTGGTGATGTTATGGTGGTTCAGGCTCAAGTGTGACACTATATGGTTCCTCTTCATATTCTGAATCATAGTTGTCATCATGTCATAGGTCTTCACAATCCTTATTGTTGTTGGATGAAGATTGATATTTACTCAGACTCTAATCGGATTCATAGGAGTATGGAAAGTCTTTAATGGGGAGGATTGGCCTAATATGGAGAAGATTTGATGATCGGCCAATGTTAGAGCTGTTGGAGAAGATTTGGTGATCGACCGGATATGGAAAGTCTTCAATGGGGAGGATTCGCCTAATCATGTGCGTTCTGGAGCATGAGAAGACTCTCCTTAATGCTTTTGATTGTCTTAGAGTGTCTCCTGGTCGCCATACATAATTCTGCAAGCTCTTAAGGGGAGTGGCTTTTGGACTTTCCTTAAACAGAGTCGGTTCGGACCTTCTTATTGAAAGCGGATATCTGGAGGATCCCTCCAGGGTTTGAGGCATTCTTGGTCATGTTGGATCACTGAAAAGCCCAAGAATAACCTCCAAGTGGTCCAGAGTGAAGGACGCTCCTGAGCTGGGCTATGTTGCTCGAAAGTTGACGTTGTCGCGCATAAGACCTTAGTGCATAAGGTCCATCTTGTAAATTACATAACTATCGGCTCCGAGCTTCGATTAGGCTGATTGAACATCGAGTAGTTAGCTAATTGAGAAAAGAATCCATAGATATAAACTTCATGTCCTAATTCTCTTGGTAGCGTCTGGAGCCCTTTGATAAGTGAGCGTATGTCTTCCTGATCCTCTGGGGAAGGTTGTTGAAGTGAACTTCTTGCTTGCTTCTCCGGTTATTGAGTGATGGGTGAGTCATTGAGTTTAGGCAGTTGAAGAATGTTTATTAACCTTGTCTCCCCTTTGTCTTTGACATGTTTCCCAAGGAAGGTCGTCTTCTCTTTATCCTTGGTGTATTTAGTCTGAAACTCGACAACCGAGTCTAAGCCTTGTCCTGCAGTCGATGGTCTATGGTCTAGAATCATACCATCTAGGATCCTATCGTTCTCTTCTCTTCAAAAGGCTTTGTCCTCAAAACCAAGTCACCTGCATCGAGAGAAAGCTAGTTATGTGTTATTCGGCTTTGAGAGTCTAGGACCTTACCTTGATTTTGACTTGTGGGAGAACACGGTGTTGGGTCTGGTGGATTTTCCTTGAGGGGTATATGGGATAACATGCAGTTCACCTCCTCCTTTGACAGTTTGAGTGGAATTGGGTATATAGCTCCATTGAAATGAACCAAAGTTCTTTCTTGTTTTGCATCCTTGGTGCGTAAGTATTCTTCTTTGGTAATCACTTTTTGGTGGCTATCTGGTGGTTCCTCTTTGATTAGCAAAGTTGGTATGATGCTCTTAGACTCCTTCGTGGATCCTATACATGTCTCAACATCCTTCGACAAAGGCAAATGCGTTATACTAGAATTGGGAGGTATAAAGTCCGAATTGTCTAGATTATAAGTTGGCTTATGTGAATCCGTTTTCAGTTCTAGTGTTAGGATGTTAGTCTCTTGCCTAAGTAGACATTTCACGGCTAAGTAACCTTTCTTATGACACCTATAACAAACCACATCTTTCAAATTTGAAGGTTTGAAGGACTTACATTTCTCTAGTGTAACTTGCAGTTTGTGTGATGGTGTATCTTTTATAGGAATTCTTATGATAGCCTGTGGCGCTTCTTCTTGTGGATTTCCTGGTCCACCATTTAGTTTACCGTGAGACTCAAGCCTACTCTCGGCTACGAAAGTCTCTGTCTGGTTGTTCGTATATCCTCGGTACATGCCTCCACGTTCTTGGTACCTAAAACAAGATAGGCCGGTGGGAAAAGACATATTAAAACTACTAGGTACCTGCAAAAAACTTTTACTAATTTTTGGTCACATTTTTTTTATCAAAATCAAATAATGATTCCCAAAGTGAAAAACTTGCAAATACCATTAGTGATTTACGTTCTTATTTATCAAAATCGAACAACGATTCATAAAGTTATAAACTTATAATTTTTGTTGATGATTTATGTTTTTGTAATTGTTTACGATAAAAGATACATAGAAACCAAAAGAAATCGTTGATACCATTTAAAAAATAATCGCTGATACCATTTAAAAAGCAAAACATATTTTAATTTTAGCAAGGTTTCAATGGTTTTTTTTTGTTTTTTTTTTTGTTTTTCTTTGGACCTCATTTGAACTACAGAGCAGATTTATTGAGTTTAGAATGTAAAACCTATAATCTCGAATCAAGAGTAGCAATGATCCGAAAGCTTTAAACGATAAGAACAAAAAAATTAGGTAACAATACACTGAGCTAAAACCGTAGTCTCGTTACCTTAACTCAATAAACATCCACAATATACTCGGTTGAATGCATTTGAGAGTCCCATGATAGAATTGTGTGAGACATTTGATGATACACCAAAGAACAATATCTATGAACTAAGCGTGTACTTGTACACTCTCTGACTCTAGAACATGAGAGACTATTTGATAGTATTTTTTCTCACATGAAGCAAGTGTACATAATGAGAAGAGGAGGTCGATATTTATAGGAGGAAGACTTTTGGCCTTCAAGCTCGGGAAAATGCATGCATTTAAGACCAAAGCTCAAGAAAAAACGTGCAGTTAAGACTGAATCTCGTTGTGTATAATACTTGTTTGAATGCGAGACATTAAACGCAAGGCGGGAATCTGCCTGATTTTTGGCAGATTTCCTACAAGTCTGCTAGATTTCGGAAGAGTTCCTTCAAGTTTGCCAGATTTTGCAGAGTTCGTGCAAGTTTGTTAGATATTAGCAGGGTTTCCGCAAGTTTACCAGATTTTCTTCAAGTCTGTCATTTGTCGATTGATCTTCCAATATGCTAGTTTCAACAACTCTCGTTCTTTACATCTATTCTTAGCGGCTCCAGCGGTCTCTACACCCTAGTTAATTAAATATATTCCTAATTTATGTCGAGTAGGCCTTTTTGTTTTGTTTTGTTTTATTGCAAGAATTCTAAATTCATCTGTGAGATTTTGGCAGATTTTCTGCAAATCTGCCAGATTTTGGCAAACATTATGTAAATCTGCCAAGATTTTGGGCACACTTCATGCAAATTAGAAACAAAAAATGGAAACAATTATGCATCAGACACAGATCGATCAATTTTTTGTTGAAACTTTTAAGTCTTTTCGTTTACTCGTTCTATGTTGTTTTCCTCAAACTCTTTCTAGATTTATGATGATCAATCATCTTAAAAACAATCTTTGATTTTAAACTTGATGTTCACTAATGCTTAATCATTAATTTCTTAAACATTATTTACTATCGATTTTTCACCAAAATTAATCAAATTTGTATACAAGAAAAGAATAATTGGTGATAAGATATACTTCGAGGAAAACATCACACTTCCAGGAACTTACAAACCGATCGATCTGTACGTTTCTAAAAACGTAACACTTCTACAGAGGTACATATTGATTTTTGTCCCTATACAGATAGATTGGTCCCGTACATTTTTGGAAGTGTTACATTTTCCAGAAACGTTACAGATTGATTAATCCATGTAGGGACTGATCGATCTTTACGATTCACCAAAGTTTTTTCGGTCGCAAATTCAATTAGAATTGATTGTCCAGTATAATATAGATTGTTGACTTAGTATTTAATGAAAACTTCATGGTTATTGCAGAATCAAAAGGAAAAACATAAATTAAATGAAATCTAATTTGATTCTGTAGGAGATTAATCAAACACCTTCATTGTAACACAACCTAGAATTAAATCTTAAATCTGAAGAAACTATGAAGAAGAAAATAACGCTGTAAATTATTTCTTTTTAGTTAACGTGAACAAAGTAATTAAAAGTGTATGACAAATTCGGTATTTAAAAGAAAAAGATTATATAAATAATTTTTTTAAAGGATTAGGCCTATTTATTTATAAAATAAAGTGGTTTATATTAATCAATTTTTGTATAATTAAAATTAATTTTGTATAAAAAATCAAATGTAGAAGAATCATGATATTCTTTCAACCCAAACTTGTTAAAACTTAAAACTTACCATCGTCTTTACTTATCCAATAAGTAATCATAGTTGACAATTGAAATCTTAAACAATACATATATGTGTTTTTTCCTACCAAGAACAATAGATAATGCCGAAGAACTTGGGCCTTTTTTGGTTCCGACATGATCTCAAACTCTTAAGTTAGGACTTAGGAGGTTTCCACGATCGTACAACTCAAAACAAGACCTACTTTAACATTAACGAATCAATTCCAATTATTTTTATAATTGTCAAAAGCATAGTTGTGGAATATTTCTTCACTCTTTTCCTTACAAATTTCATATTGATAAGACGGTTCTTTTTTCATTTCTTAAGATCTGAGAGGGTCGTTGGAGAAAAAAAAGAACTTTAAGAAAAGGATATGAATATTAAGACCAAATAGTCAAATGTAGCATCGATCGAGGAAGCGAATCGCGATTTCAACAAAAATGGTACCTACACAATTTTATATCCAGTTTTATTATTTCATTAAATTAATGAAACAGTGTGGTGTTTTTATAGCTGTGGCTTTGACCCATTGAGAACCAATCTTTACTTCATCATTTTTATTTT
>JAKUCM010002425.1:0-62712 GCA_023374145.1 Lepidium sativum | reverse complement strand
TTTAGAATACGAACAAGTTTCCTCTTTAGATCAAGTTTCCACCATTTTTTACCAAAGATATGGTCCAGAAATATTTTCGATTAATTTCTAATAATAAATGATAATGGTTGAAAAGGAGCTTGTGGTTAAATGATAATGGATAGGTCGAGGATTTTAAAGAGTTTGCAGGTTCGACTCTTATGTTATACAAAATTAAAATACATAAAATTTGAAAATGAGAGTTTATCCGGCGGGGTGCACCATACCAAAAAAAAATAGTCCAAGATTCTTGCATAAAATTTGGAAACTTACAAAATAATAATAATAATAATAATAATGGTCAATTTAAATTAGAATTTTATATAGTATTTTACTCTTGTCTTCAGTTAATTACAATACCTTAATAAGCTAAAAGGTATTTTAAAGTAAAATCGCAGATTTTGAATTGACATACTCTATTCTAACTCCACTGAGAGTGAACGTAAGTTTCAAATTTATATAAAAAAATTAAGTCACAGCAAGTGCAAGGAGGAATTTATAAATTTATTTCTAATGTTTATTATATTTTAAGCATAAATATCAACATGGAATGTCTTAGGTTATGTTCAAAGAGTTTTGGCTTTGTCTTTGGCGTATTGCAATTTCTTTCGATGAAGGATTGCAACCATGCAAACAAAGGTTGTGAAGAATAATGTTAGTGATGGGCCTGAAGTGGATTAACGTTCCTGTCCAAAAATCTATATCTACGAAGAAAGAAAATAGATCAAAAATATTTAATTCACTCTAAATTTCTAATGATGAAATATCGTTTACAAAGGTTATTTCATAGAACATTTTGTAAGTAATCCTTGTGAATAAGAGAAAGAAAAAAAATGTGAATCAAATTTTAAAACTTACTTTTATAGGGCATGCAACTTTTTCGGGGTTTTAGATATCGCCCAAAAAAACTAAATATTTGGGCCAGTTATACTTGGTTTAATGTTTTTTATCTAGTGTGATTAATAACCGAACCAATTTGTCCAAACCGAACCAAGATTTGGATAAATCGGTATGTTTATTTGATTTGAATTCAGTTTAATTGGCAAGACATATAAAGAAGGTTCGGTCATGTCAATTGGTCGATTAGTTCGGGTAAATCGAACAAGTAACTGTTAACCAAAATTAAAGTTGGATTATACCAACTTCTAAACCTAATTTTGCCTAAACGCCTCTTTCTCTCTTCTTTTCCTAAGAAACCATCGATCTTCTCTAATTTTCTGTATAATTATCTGCACAAGTGCGGTCTTAATGGTCTTAATCTTATTTAAGTGTTAATAATAAAAGGGTATAAAATGACGGAATCAGAAATGATATTTTATTTACAGATTAGAAAATAGAAAGTAAGCCTAAATTTAAAAGCCTTCTAACAAAAACCCTATATCCAACGAAGGCGATAAAACCCAGAATCTAGATCTTCATATCGCTACGCTGCAAGATTCTCCTCAAATCTCATTCGTAATTTCTCCTGTGAAACGATCTTTGAGGTGACCCCTTCTCTTAAAAGTTCGACTTTTTTTTCTGGGTAAATTGTTTAATTTTTATCATATGAATCTGGGTGAATCTTAGCCTTTGTTTCAATTGTCTCTGATCGATGGCTTGAGTACATTATTTATGATCGGTAATCTTTTTCGATGAAATTTAAATTTTGTAAGGAATTTATTTAATTTAAGTTCGTTTTACTTATGAAATGTTCCTGCTTTTGATTAGGCTGATTGATTTGTTTCCGTAATTCACAGAAAATCGAGTACTTTTGATGTTCTTGACTTGACTGAAAGTGAAAGTTTATCTTTTTATTTGTTTGTTTGTTTTAATTGTTGTTATGTTTAGTAGAGAATGGATCAACAAGGACAATCCTCAGCTATGAATTATGGCTCGAACCCATACCAAACCAACCACATGACCACTGCACCATCTGGTTCAGACCATCCAGCATACCACCAGATTCACCAGCAGCAACAGCAACAGCTCACTCAACAGCTCCAATCCTTTTGGGAAACTCAATTCAAAGAGATTGAGAAAACCACCGATTTCAAAAACCATAGTCTTCCATTAGCTAGAATCAAAAAGATCATGAAAGCTGATGAAGATGTGCGTATGATCTCAGCTGAGGCACCTGTTGTGTTCGCTAGAGCCGCAGTGAGAGTTGTGGATGTTCATTTTGGAGCTTACATTAAGGTCATGGAATCACACTGAGGAAAACAAGAGACGGACGCTTCAGAAGAATGACATTGCTGCTGCTGTGACTCGTACCGATATCTTTGATTTTCTTGTGGATATTGTTCCTAGGGAGGATCTTCGTGATGAAGTCTTGGGTGGTGTTGGTGCTGAAACTGCTACAGCTTCAGGTTACCCTTATGGATACTTGCCTCCTGGAACAGCTCCAGTCGGAAACCCGGGAATGGTAATGAGTAACCCAGGTGCATATCCGCCTAACCTGTATATGGGTCAACCAATGTGGCACCAACCAGGACCTGAACGGCAACAAGATCCTGAAAATTAGCTTTGCCTAGTAAAACTGTGAGTTCTTGTTTTAAATTCATTACTATATCCCTTTGTAGTTCATTAGAATCAAAACCTTGAGTTTGTTCTTGTTATTCACTTTTTTGCAGAGCCTTCTAATTCGAGCATCTATCGAGTTGATCTACCCAAGAAGAATGTTCATAGAAAACTATCAGACATAAAAGCTGCGATGTAGTTGAAGTGTATGTTCCATGGATATATTTTTCGTTATTTGGTTTGGTTTATCTTTTGTTAATCTGTTTTCAGTCACTTTTAACTGTTACATAAATGGATGGTATTAACCCAAGACTGATCCAAACAATCCGAATCGATTTCCTCAAAACTGAATATGTTTGGCATTGCGGTTCTTATAGATGTGGAGGATTAGAAAAAAGCACCAAACAAACAGAGCCATTGTTATCCACAAGGTCTTAACCAATTACAAGTTTTGTATCTACAACACAATTTGTTTGCGCAACCTTTTCATCACAATGCCTTCAAAGATCCCATCTGTTCGGAAGTTTCCAGAAAACTCTTCCGGATGGACAGGGACCTGGAAGGTGGAATGAGACAGAAAAGTCACCAGGCGGACAGAGATTCTGAGTCTGCATTTCAAACACATGAGAATACCGATTAACTCGCTTCTCGCCTGTTGTAGTAACTCCTCTAGCTAGTACCTTCCCTTTGTCTTCTACTTCACAGCTAAAATTACCTGCAATACACACACACACACATTGAGTCAAAAAACTGGTTATGTAGAACCAGAAGTTTTCATGACTAAACAAATGAACACAGTAAAATGTCGCTCACTTTCATCTCTATTACACCAGGAAGTGAAACACGAAATAGATAAGCATCATCACATTCACCAATATCCATTAGTCCCACAATTAATCCGCCTTGGGCTTCAGATACTGGCCCGGTTTTGGTGTTTCCTTCACTTACAGGTACCAACATTATCATTACCAACACATGGAATATCAACTTCTAAACAAGTATCCTCTTTCAACCACTCCAAGCTTTCATCAACCTCATTTTCAACTCCAAGCTCTTCAATCCCGTAAGCCGCTTAAACCGTTGAAGACAATCTTGTCTCATACAAGAAGTATCTTGATCATTGATGTACACAATGCTTCGTATGAACTTATACTTATTCGGAATAAGTTATTCCCTTACCGAATTTCAGGATGCAGTTTTCGTGGATAAAGATCAGCGCAAAGAGAGAAATCAATGTCACAATCAGTGCGTTTTCCGATTAGATATTTACGTAAAAGTCTCGGCTTTACGATTCGAGATGAATCAGCATTACTGAGAATGTGATGATACACACGTTCTATTTCAACTCTCTTCATAAGTGAGCCACTTAACTCATTTTCTGCAAAATTCTTCTTCGATGCTTGAATTTGAAATGCTGATTGCTTCAGATGATTTTGGTTTCTTAAAGCTGTTCCAAAGTAATTTCCAATGATGAAATGTAAAAGAAACAACTTGTCATCTTCAATGTCCAGTGAAGTCAACACATCTTCATCTTCTTCTTGTTGAGAATTCTTAGCTGCTAAACCCGAAACGATTTCACGCCATGTATCACTCATATCCTAAAAACAACAAAAAGAATCAAACTTTATTAAAAAAAATCGGATTTTTAATTAAAGTAATCAATAATCATGGACATGCAGCAAGAATTTATAACCAAAATTTGATCAAATAAAAATTCCGATCTGAAAATTGTGGCGATAAAGAAAAATTGAAACAACAGAAACAAAATTCGTAAATTAATTAGCGAAAATTTGAATGAGAAATATAAGTAATCAGAAGTGAAATTTAGGGTTCTAACTTACTTGTTAGGATATGAGCTTTAGATCAAAAGATGAGTGACTTTGATTGTTGTTGTTTAGATTGCAAGGAATTGAAGAGACTTGAGGATTTACAAGTTCCCAAGGTCAATTAGACCTTGTTACATCTTGGAGAACTTCAACCAGTTCTCAAGGCTTTATATGAAGCTTTTCATACAGATTACAAAGAACAAGAGATCAACACTCACCTCCCAAAGAGAAAACCCAGAAAAGTACAGAAGAAAATAAACCCCTCTTTGAGATGACAAGTAAGTACTCTTTCTCTCTAAGATATTTTCTTCTCTTACCCCTCAATTCCTCAATACATGAGATATATAATTCTCTCTCTCGAGTTCAACATCATCTGTCTCTATTTTCACAGCCTCTGACATTTGACCATCTCTTTCAGGAAGAAGAAGACCACAAGAGTACAACTCTGTTCTTCACCAAAGATGGCAAGCATCAACTTTGTCGTTCACCTTTATGGCCCAAAACAAGTGCAGATACAAGTGGGCCTCAACCAGTCCAGCTTCTTCAGTTTTGGCCCATCCGACTGTGACCCAATCACCTGAAACGACAATACTGAATTTGTTTGTCGCTGTCTCTCATCAGATGAATAGAAAGCGACTTCGTTAACTTCAATTAAGACATTGCAATAAAGGGTAAACTGGGAATTTCAGTCCATCGACAAGGATTAGTCAATGTACACACGAAAAAACCTGATTATTTCTTAGTTTTTTCTTCTTCTCATCTCGCAAAAGAGAGAGAATAATAAACCCAACACGCTCCTCAGAGATTTTAGCCGGCGGCTTCTGAAATATCGTCTCGGATGAGGTAAATAATTGGATTTCTATAAAACAAAATTGTCTTAATGTTGTTTCTGCTTATGTTCTTGTTTGTAAATTTCTTTCTGGGTTTATGGGTTTTGCTTCCATCATAATTCTTACTTTTGAGTTGAATTTTGGATTAAAGGCTTAAACTTTAATAAATTAAGTGTTTGCCCAATGCTATAAGAAACTGGAAGTTACCGAACTTGTTTAGATTCAGAACATAAATTTAGTCCAATAAGAGTATGGAATTCAGAGAAATTTCATGTCTGATCATCATCTTTTTTTCCTAGTTTGGCTGTTTGTTGGTCTCAATTGTGGTCATGAAACACAAAGGAGGTTTCTTTATTATTTATGGATACTTGTAAGCATTAGGGATTGTGCTTTATGGATAAAGAACTTAGCTTGGTTATTAGATCTAACCATTGTCATTGTTCTTAATTCTTATTGACATGTATAGTTCAGCTTTTTTATTCGATAACAGGAGCTTCTAGCTTAGAAGAATTGCTGTAGTTTTGAATTTGAGTGTGTAATAAAAGGAATTGATATGCTTTCAGGTCTTCAAGTGGTCAAAACGGGATGAGGGATAACAGAAGTTTTCCTGAACACCAACAGAACCCACAAGTTCTTGAAGTGGCTCCATTGAACAGTTTGCCTTATATTGGGCCATTAACTGGTCATTCTGGTCATTCGTCGATGTCAAATAACAAACTGAATGAGAATGCAGAGAAATTAGGAGGCCCAGCAATGATATTTCTGCCTTCTCAGTCAACTTCGGAGTTCCATAACCTTATCAGTGAAACGAAAAATGGAGTTGCCCTCACTGGAAGTGCAGCTATGGGTAAGATTGGACCAACGATTGGTTTGGTTGATATTGCTGAATCTGATGACTCATACTACTTCCGTGTTTCACTCCCTGGTGTTTCAAGAGATGAGAGTAAGTCTTATAACCTTTCCATATATCAATGCTAAGTTCCGAATTCTTGTTTTCAGCACAATGATCGTTTGCATAGTTTTGTTTACTCAATTAGTTCCTTTGCACACTGTTCATATTTGTTTATGACCTGGTTCTAACCTTGTAGCTTGTGCTTATACTTTTTCGTTGCTGAACCTGACATGTTAAACAATATACAGAGGACTTCAGCTGCGAAATAGAACCAGATGGTAAGATTTTGATAAAGGGAGCAACAACATCAGGAGAAAAGACAATCTGCAAACACAATCAGATCTTTAAGATGCTATCACAGAACTTATGCCCTCCAGGACATTTCACCATCTCTTTTCAGCTTCCAGGTCCTGTGAACAGTGAAGAATTTGATGGTAACTTTGGATCAGACGGTGTTCTTGAGGGTGTAGTGAAGAAGGTCTACTATGAAGACTGAACAGAACAACAACTGAAACTGGATTTGTTGAACTTTAAAGCAAGCTAGAATCATTGCAGGTTATGTCAGATTTTCGTTTTTTGTTGTAAGCCAAACAACTGCTTCGCCATTAGAACAATTGTTGATTAAATTATGTTTCTTCGTAAAAACATTAGTATTTGATACTAAATAGAGAAAACTTTAGCTTGTCATGCTCTTTTTTTGAATTGAAACACATGACAAACGTCCAAAAAGTCGACACTTCACTTTCTCCTCCTGAGACAGGTCAACATTTCCTCTCATCAAACCTGCAAACATAACACTCACTTGCATCAGCAAGGACGTCAAATGAAGAGACTTATATCTCCTTCTGAATCTTAAATGCTGTACCTTTTCGAATAAGATAAGCAACACAAACAGCTTCAAATACATGTTCTTTTGGAGTATATCAAGAGTTTACTTATGAGGATACTATAGAGTAATCAAGAAACAGTATCATTACCACGCATGTGTAACACTATCATTAGCTCCAGACACAATTTCTTCTTCTTGATTTGTAGTTGATCACGATCTTACTATCCCACGGATTGAATGCTCCATCGTGCAAAATCTTTCTAACTTCTTCATGTGCTATAATTTTAATAGAAAGCCACAGATTTACAATCCTACCACTAGAAAACTTGTCACTTTACCAATACCAGAAGCCATCAAAACCAGCAAAACAATACCATGAGAATGTCACAAAACTGTCTGTTACTATTTCGGATATGACCCTGTTATTGACTAATATTGTAAGTGGTCCGTTTAACTGGCATCATCTTCTTCTTCGAAAATTGTCAACAGATGAAGACAGAACATTGGGTTTATGTCCTAAAAGCTAGAGGAAGACCTTTCAGAATAAAGTTGGCTCCAACTGATCCATTGTACTTTCTTCCTCACATTCCAGCGAATGGAGGAGTCTGTATTAATGATGTTATATATTACTTCGGTTGGACTAATATTTATTATCCTAAGCTTTTTGGTAAGTTTCAACATTAGATCCGAAGATTTCAAAACGATCCATTTACCTACTTGGTATGAAAATGATCGTGCTGATCATATGCCTTTCTCATTAATGATGAATCATTTGAGTCTTATAGAATGTAGTGCAAAAGTAACGATCATTAACCAAACCGAACTTAAGTATTGTTATAGGCTGGATTTACGGAGTTTGGAAGCTGTTGGGAACAAGAAATGGTGTAGGAAGACTCTGGTTTTGCAGGAGTGGCAGCTTTATTTGGTTAATAAAAACACTAAATACAATGTGTGAGGTACAACTCAAGATGGCAAGATTTTCTTATACCAATGGAATTGATTTATCCTTCTCACATTCTCTCTTATGATCTTAGAAGCAATGATATGAGAGACATCAAAATTAAAGGTGTACCAGACCACTGGTTTCGAATGGACAAATCCAGTCACCTTGACGGTGATGGATCAATCATCAATTTTTACCTTGTTTTTGTTTTTTCTGGTCGTGTGTTTAGAAGATGGCTTCCTTGTTTCCATTATCATTTTTATTATGCTTTTTAATTAACTGACAACAATGGTCTTTCATTTTTTGGTCATGAGTTATAAAAACACAAGATTCTTAAGACAAAACACAAATATCATTAGCTCACAAAACAAAACTAAACAACAAACCCATTAGTCCTAAACCAGCCATAACTGTTACAGACGTAGCTTCACCAACAGCAAAATTTCCACCAGGAGTGTTCGTAGTCAACACAACCACCATCCACTCTTTCTCCGACCCAACACCAACTCCAACATACCTCGAATCATTCAAATACCGAGCGTAACCGGTTTGAGTGTAATTAGTTAGCGCTAATGTAGGAACCCGGTTAGGAATACAAACCGGTAAGATTAGTGCATCACGAGTAGTGTTTGGGTCGACTTTGCACTCAGAGAGAATGTCTTGATAGTTAGTTAACCGTGGAGGGACTGATCCAGGAGAGACTATGCCGACTGTTGTGTGGTTTGTGCATGGCTCATCTTCAAGCTTGTCGGCGATTTCATCGGCTACACAATCAGCTTTATCATTCTTTGTAAAAGGTGGAACTCTTTGAGAACTTCTGTAGCTGTTTAGACCTTGTAGAAGATTATCCTCCGCCTCTACAAAACAATATAATTCAGAGTCCAAAGATTGATTCAAATTTGAGTAAAATAATTACTTTTCTTTTCTATCAAATTATTTCATTGTATTTAAATTTTTCTTGAAAAAACTTGCAGTTGGAAAGAAAGTTAAAAATCTTGCAGTTGGAAAAACCTAAAAATACTTTCAAGATTATATAGAATTATTTAAAATACTTATGAATTATAGATAATTAATAGTTAGTAAAGTTAGTTAAAAAAATAATGAATGTAACTTATTTATAATTCTTAAAAGTTTCACATATAATAAACAAATAATTTAATAAATAAAAATGCATAGAAAACTTAGAAATGTATAATTTTATGTAGCAGACAATTGTCTATAACTCTACCCAACAAAATTCACATAGAAAACTTAGAAATATATCATTCATAAATAAAAATGCTTAGAAAATTTTCTTTTATAGAAAAATAAAAAGAAAAGAGTACTTTTTAACAAAATTATAAACAAAAATTATATCGGTTAAAAATAGTATATGTGCTAGATAACGAATTTAGTGAACATGCATCGCCACAATATGAGCTTTAAACTAATTCCCAGTGATATGAATGCATAAAACAATACATATATATATATATAATCTCCTATATAAGTAGACAGCATCTTTAATTCCAAAATACAGAAAATAATATGTGCAAGTACTACATCTTATAATAAAGTAATTACTTATAAGTAGACAATAGAAAGCATAATTACCGTTGCAGAAAACAAAAGTGGATACGAAGGAGAAAATAAGAAGATGAATGATGAAGAAGGAGAGAGACATCTTGGCAGTGAAGACCATTTCTTCTACACACAATTTGATTTTTATTTTTGTTTGTAATAAAAGCAGAGAATGAAATTTCAGGCAAAGGCAAAGAGAATGTAGTTTAGTTGCACCTGTCTTTTATTTGTTTATAGAATCTTGAAATCTGAAATTAGTCTATTTTTTGATAAGATATGTTAAACCACTTGGCATCAAGCTCGCTTCGTTTAGCCTATAAACACGACGTGTATTAATTCATATATTTGTAACGTGTCATGCATGCACTTCAACAAATTGAACTAAGGCACCGATCAAGAGTAGATAATTTGAATATAAAAAGAAATAGTCTATAAAAATGTCCTAAATTAAAAGTACTTCTAGACGGAAAAGAAATAAAAACTCGAATATTTTTAATTTTCCAAATAATATTAATTCATAAATTGATTTTTATGCTGAGTTTTCATAAGTAATAGATATCATATTACTAATTCTAGTTCTACATTCGGTTTACATGTTTTATATATTTTAAAATAATAAAATTCAGCTTTAAATTGTAAATCTCTTTAAATTGTATATGTTTTTCACATTAAAATAATATTTGAAAGAAAAACTAACTTTATTATATTTGTAAATGTTTTCAGCGAGAAAAAATATTTATGAAATATTCCCACAAATGTTCAAAATTTGTGTTGGTGTGTGAGGGAGAAACTTAGTTTTTCCATGCCACACGGATCAACTTACCACAAATCCGGTCCCATTTACAAACACGTGGATCATTCTCTTGCCACTTCAGTCTCCTCGTGTCAAATCTTCTACTAGGGATAAATGCTACTCTCAGGGTTCGTGTAAATTTGGTGTACATGTATATAAAAAGCCATGAACGGATTGTGTCGAGTAGTCAATTCCTCAAGAGTCTTATCATCATACGTTACGTTTTCATTATCCAAATTTCCAAACAAAACCAACAAAGTTATACCTGAAAGTAGAAGATTACATCGTCCTCGTCAGGTTTTGTCTGTAAGATCGATGGCTTCAGAGAAACAGAAACAACATGCACAACCTGGCAAAGAACACGTCATGGAATCCTCTCCACAATTCTCTAGCCAAGACTATCAACCTTCCAACAAGCTTCGTGTAATTATCTCTATAACAGAGTACTCATCTTAACAAGTGTTATATAGGATATGACACATAATCCATAAAATCGAAGAACTATTTTAGTTTTATTTTTTTAATTGTTTCAAACATTCAAGTTTTTCTTAAGTTCTTATAGTGAAAAATAATTATCTTGCAAAACTCATCTCATTCATTTAATATACTATTATTGATTTACAAAAGCTTTTTGATTTTCTATAGTAATTAACGATTATGCTACCATTATTATTTACCTGTTACAACCAAACATATTTTTTAAATCTTTTTGTCAAAGGTCAAATATCTTCTATAGTAA
This sequence comes from Lepidium sativum, assembly GCA_023374145.1. NCBI lineage: Eukaryota > Viridiplantae > Streptophyta > Magnoliopsida > Brassicales > Brassicaceae > Lepidium > Lepidium sativum. The sequence continues at coordinate 51,786 of JAKUCM010002425.1, read as the reverse complement.
TTGATGATTATGCGACTATTGTTATTTACTTCTTACAACAGAAATACATTTCAATTTCAGTAATTTAATTTATTTTTTATTAGTGAATACTTTTGTGAATATATAATTTGAAAACTCTCGGATGATATTGGTAAACTTTTTTAAGACTTCGAATTATGAGACATTATTCGTAGGGAAAAGTGGCGTTGATAACTGGTGGAGACTCGGGCATTGGTCGAGCTGTGGGTTACTGTTTTGCACTTGAAGGTGCTACTGTGGCTTTCACTTATGTGAAAGGTCAAGAGGACAAAGATGCACAAGAGACCTTGCAAATGTTGAAGGAGGCCAAAACTACGGGTTCTAAGGAACCAATTGCCATTCCAACGGATTTAGGATTCGATGAGAATTGTAAGAGGGTTGTTGATGAAGTTTTCAATGCGTTTGGACGGATTGATGTGTTGATCAATAATGCAGCAGAACAGTATGAAAGCTCATCAGTTGAAGAAATCGATGAGCCTAGGCTTGAACGAGTCTTTCGTACAAACATCTTCTCTTACTTCTTCCTCACTAGGTGAGTACCTAAGTATGAGATTAAATTTCATATCAAGTCACATGAAAGTACCTAGGTGAGTACCTAAGTCATATGAAGTCACATGTGACCGATGTATCGGTTATGTTTGTGATTCTTATACAATATAAAAATACGTAAAGCGCGATTGGTGGGAGAAATATCTCATATCGGTTTATGATTCGAGGAGAATATATAAATACGAACGTTACCAGTGGTAGAAATATCTCATATCACAAAATACTAGCACGTGATATCCTTGGAGTTTAACGGTAGTTTCTGGATTTGTGATTCTTAGACAAGTATGTGACGATCTTCCTTTTTTTGAGTTTATCGTATAGTCGTAGTTTTGGATGTGATTTAGGTTTGTACTAATAATTGTATTTTGTATTTTAGGCATGCATTGAAGCATATGAAGGAAGGAAGTAGCATTATCAACACGACATCAGTGAACGCATACAAAGGAAACGCATCGCTTCTCGACTATACAGCTACGAAAGGAGCTATCGTGGCTTTTACTCGAGGGCTTGCACTTCAACTTGCAGAGAAAGGAATTCGTGTGAATGGTGTAGCTCCTGGTCCAATATGGACACCATTGATCCCAGCTTCTTTCAATGAGGAGAAGCTCAAAAGTTTTGGATCTGAAGTTCCAATGAAACGAGCTGGTCAACCAATTGAAGTCGCACCTTCTTATGTTTTCTTGGCTTGTAACCATTGCTCTTCTTACTTCACTGGTCAAGTTCTTCACCCTAATGGTAATTTTATTTAAATTTTCATATCTTTGGTCTAAACTATAATCTGGTTTTTGTTATACATATTTAAGTTTCTGGTGATGTTGTTTGTGAAGGAGGAGCTGTGGTCAATGCTTAAAGCGTGGGTCGTGAAGAGGACATGGTCATCTCTAAGATGTCTTTGGTCTTGGATATGGTCTAGGTTAAGTGTTGACCGTTGGGCTTTTGGGTCAACTTTTGTTAGTTAAACGTATATGTTGGCAGTTATGTGTTCGAGTCCGTACCTTTTGTCTGGTCTAGTGTAAGAAGCAGAAACAGATCTTTAAATAAAGACTCCCAACGATATATTATAAATACACTAGCTGAAACATTTAGCCTTTTTTTTTCTTTCACTAAAATTTTATTAGCTTAAATGTTCAAACATTATATCAACAGTGAAAGAGGACTTGGGATATAACATGACTAAACTTAACTGAAATAAGCGATATAGGTGGAAATATTGGATAAAGGTTGAATTTACGTTTCTAAATCTGGAGTAGAGCTTGAAGAAATTCCGGTTTGGTCGATAATAGAAATCGGTTAAACACATAAGAGATTTAGTGAACCATTTATTTTGAGTTTACAATAATATTTAGGTCTAGACTTTCCCAAAAAGAGTAACCTAGGTAAGACATCCACAATTATATTCTATTTAAAATCCATAAAAAGATATAATTTGTCTTTTGAAACCGATTTCAAATTTAAACAAAAAAAAAGGAATATTTCACTAAAATACATGTCCAAATTAGCTCATTTAGAAATGTAATAAGTAAGATACATGGATTAAAGTCCTAAATCTATTATTGATACTCAGATCTTGTTTTCGTGGTCCTAAATCGATATTCATCCGAATCGAGGAGCGAAAATGATGGACTAGTTCAATTGGATCCTAAATTTCCTTTTTTATAGATTAAACATAAGACTATTACAGGATCGACTAAAATATGAATTTAGAAGCACAAACACTATAATGAAAGTTAAAAGAGATATCTAAGAACTCCTATTGAGACCAAAGCTACGAAAACTAATTGATATGGTTGTCTAAATGAGCCACCAAATATAAGTGAGGCTTTTGATTCTCTAACCTGGAGTAATTTTTTATAGAAGAAGGTAAGTTATCATTCTTTCCCCACATATGAGAAAATGTAGATATTGCCTTAGAGGAGGAGACTAAGTTGATGTAACAGAAAAACATCATATCTGAATTTAGATCCACTTATATCTTATTTAATCAATAAAACAACATATATAATTACACATAATGTTCAAAGATAGAGTTCACAGAAACTTTTTCAGCTATTTAACCTACAATCGGTTTCACAAGTCTTTAACTGAAATGTTAACAAGCTCATGAATAAAAGAATAACAAACACTGATCAATTTTGTTAGTAATCATACAATTTATCCTTCTTAGTAAACCATTTTTTTTGTTTGATTTTTGTTTTTAGAAAATATTGATATGAGTCAACACCAACAATAACAAATCTTGATATATAGTTAACTAAAACTGTATGTGATAACATAAAGTTTGAATATGTCATCATGGGATCACATAAAATTCAGATATGGCATCATGAGATGGCATAAATTTCGTTAATATCATTAATGAAAACACACACTTTATGTATAAAGTATATCTTAATAAAAATTGGTACGTCTTTATATGTTTTTGTTTAAAGGTTGTATAGCTAAAAATAGTTTTTCCTTTATTAAATTTACTAAATAATGTTCTGTACTATGTATCAAATATGCTGTTGTAAAACTTATTTTGTATTTGTAGTTATTTTATTTATTTATAATATTTTATATGCATATTTCTTTTTCTTTTATTTAATCCACAGTTTGATTTATATACATAAATTTATTAGTTTTATATATGATAAACTAAATTTTATTTTTTAATGATAATCGATGTTGTACATGACATATTTCTATCATCTTTATTGATTTGTCGTATGATTTAGGTTTTAAACTCGTATTCATTTAAAGATTTAGACATACATTTATTAAAAAATTTAAATGTATTCATTCATGGTTTAGATCAATATTCATTTAATTTTGAAAACATGTATTCCTTTAGGTAAATATAGATATTTAAATTTTTAAACTTGTATTTAAAAAGTATTATAATTTATTAATTTTTAATATATTTATAAAATAATTAATATCTTAATACATTTAAAATTTAATTTTTATAATAATTAATGTTCTTTAATTTCATCTAATTAACGATATACCAAATTACATAATTTTTATTATTATATATTATCAACTAAATCTTTATAATATAACCACATGTTTTAGCATTTAAATCTTTTATAAATACAAATTAGATTGATATTTTTAGTATTTTTGTAATAATTTTAGTACTTTTTTTTTTTACAACGATATAGTAATGAATAATAAACCAACATATACATCACCGATCATAAATGAATTCACTGGCCCGACGTGCTAAAAAATCTGTTCTATGGTTGATCAACCTCGAAATAACTGACAAAGAAAAAACCAAGAAGCGAGAACACAACCTTGCGTACACCTCCTGATAAGGACTAAAAGTTGGTCAGTCGTCAAGTTGATCTAGGATCCGTACCGCCGTCTCGCAATCTGTCGAAACCTCCAATTCTGAGACTTTAAGAGCCACCAAGGATTCCATTGCCCATAACATTGCTTCCACCTCCGCATGTGTGGCTGAGAGACTCCTTGAAATGGCCTTGGCCTCTGTACGTTCACCACCCATTGAATTTGGGAAGCAATACCAACCTAAACCAGAGTGACTGTCGGTATTCTTCCAGGACGCATCCACAAAGCATTTAAAGCCTGTGAACTGCAAATTAGTTGGGGTAGGATAAACAAATAGAGACTTTCTAACGGAAGTCTGAATACAGGTTGATTCTCTAACATTCGAACTGTCTATACATGCCAATGACCACTCTGCATGGTCCTCCATTGCACTACATAATACCCTTCTGGGACCCACATTCTTACTAGCAAAATAGAAAGCATTTCTCGCTTTTCAGATCTGCCATAAAATCCAAGGAAATAACTCTCATTCTACCTTTATCATCATCATCCAGAACAAATAATCTAGATTATACCAAATAGACTCACCGGGAAAAAATTAGGGGAAGAGGGAATACCCGATAGTGCCCACACCTGAAGGGCTAGTGGACAGAGAAAAAGAGCATGATTAATGGACTCTTGTTCCTCATCGCACCGTGTGCAACCAACATCACAATTCATCCCTCTATGGGCCATATTCTTACCTACCGCGATACATCTGGACAATATTTACCAGATAAAATGTTTATCTTATTCGGACAATGCAACTTCCAAACAATACGATATCAGACACCAAAATTTGGTCCCACCTGACTATGTTCATAATATGCCATCTGTTCTGCAATGCGATACCCTGACTTTACCGAATATCTACATGTTGTTGTGTAATGCCAACCCTAATAATCGTGGCGTTCTCGAATTGGAACGTGAATACCAAGAATCAAAGATACATCTCTAGGATCAAAATATTGACGAACCAATACCTCCTTCCATCTACCTGTATTCCTATCTATAAACTGATCAACAGTCATCTCGGGAAACAAATTCAGAGTGGACCAATACGCTGGCCGAGAGATCGTGTCTAGTATCCACGAATCGTACCAAGCCTTTATTGTTTTACCATTACCATTACCAATTCTCCGAATGCATCCCTTATGAACTAGGTGCTTCAAACTTCGCCACCCATATGAAGACATCGCCTTCATGGGAGCCTCTAATAGACATTGGTCTTTATAGTATCGACCCTTCAAAAATTTTGCTAATAAAAAATCCGGATAAACCAAAAGTCGCCAGATCTGTTTAGCCAACATCACCGTATTAAAATCTTCCAAATTCCTAAAACCCAATCCTCCCATCGTTTTAGGTTTACATAACTCCCCCCCCCTCGTATTTTCGCAAGTGTATTCCTTTATACGAACCCGAACCGGCCCACCAAAAATTGGCTATGGCCGATATAAAATTTTGTACAATTACCCTAGGCTGTCTATAACATGACATTACATATGTTGGTAAAGCTGTTAGAACCGACTTAATTAGTACCTCTTTTCCTGATTTTGACAAGAATCTAGTGGACCAGTTACTAATACGTTCTTGTAACTTATCCCGAACAAAAGCAAAAACTTTTGTTTTTGCACCCCCTAAATTTTCTGGGAGACCTAAGTATGTACCCATACCACCTAAAGTGGTGATCCCTAAAATCCTTTAAATCGCCACTCGTGTCGATTCAAAGACCATGTGTCCAAATTGAATAGATGATTTTTCAAAGTTTATCTGTTGCCCAAATACTAATTCATACTCATGAATAATATTTAGTATTTGTTTGGCTTCTTTTACTGACGCCTGACAAAAAAACAAACTATCGTCTGCAAACAACAGAAGAAAAATAGCAGGACTTGATCGAGCTATAGATAATCCTGAAATTAAGTTACTTTGCTCAGCCCCCTTGAGCTTGCAAATTAATCATTCAGTACATAAAATAAAAATGTAAGGTGATAAAGGATCCCCTTGTCGTAACCCCCTTCGAGGAATAATACGTCCCCCAGGGACCCCATTAATAAGCACTGAATACTCCACTGTCGTGAGGCAACACATGATACACTGCACCCAACGTTCACAAAATCCCATCTTACGGAGCATAGCTCCAACAAAGTTCCATTCAATCCTATTATAGGCTTTACTCATATCAGTTTTAATGGCCATATATTTACTCTTAACTGAACCATTTGTACGCAAAGCGTGAAATATTTCATGAGCAATCAAGATATTATCAGATATTATCCTACCCGGGATAAACGCCGACTGTGTTTCCGATATTACCTTTGGCAATAGACGCCTCAATCGCAAGCACATAACTTTTGATATTAACTTATATCCAATATTACATAAGCTTATTGGTCTAAATTTCGTCATCTTTGTTGGACGCGTTATTTTTGGGATAAGACAAATATTTGTCTTGTTCAAACTCCTCTCAAAAACACCATGTATTAAGAAATTATTGACTAACAACAGTAAGTATGATTTTACTGTTTCCCATGAATATTGGAAAAATAGAGCAGTCATACCAATCAGATTCGGTGTTTTCCCGGGATCCATCAAAAATAATGCGGTATTTACTTCCACCTCGGTAGCCAACCGCATAAACAATTGATTATCTAAATCAGTTACTCGTGTCTCAATGATATCACAATTAATCGTTGGTTGCCCCTCGTGTTGCGTCACCCAGACACCATTATTATCTAGGAGACCCACAATCTTATTCCTTGCTCGCCTTTGTTGGGTCTGAGCATGAAAAAACCTTGTATTCTCATCCCCCTCCTTAAGCCATATATTCCTATTTTTCTGTTTCCAATACGCCTTTTCATTGACATAGGCTTTTTTAAAATTCACTGTAGCCTCTAGAATCCCCCTCGGGTCATCATTTGGAGAGTTTTTACAGTCTTCCAAAATCTCATGCATGGCCAATATTCGCTGACGCCCAGAAGAAATATATTTACTTCTCCAACGAGAAATCTCTCGACGACAACAAATTATTTTCCTCGTAAAAGATGATCGATGTCTACACGAAAATCTTTTCCATCTCTTCTCAATTAACTCCCTAAACCCTTCCTTTCCAATCCACCTTTCATCAAAAACAAATCGTTTGTGCGGTCTAGATATCTGATCTTGAAAACGACCAATTATTGGTCGGTGATCCGACCCGATCATATCCAAATACTCCACCTCAGATAAGGGAAATAAATCATGCCAATCTCCATTCCTAAAACCTTTATCAAGAATGCAACGAACAACACCACTTTGTCGAACTCCCCGCCATGACCAAGAGTTACCAATTCTTGGAAAGTGGACCAAATCACAATCCTGAATCATCTGATTAAAATTCAGAAATGATGAAGGCGTACGCAACACACCACCTTGCTTCTCATGATTCCCTGAGAGTTCATTAAAATCTCCAATAATCAACCAAGGTAACATCCTACTTAGACCCATTCATGTTAATCATTCCCAGACATAATGCCGTTTCTGTTGAACCGTTTCACCATATAAGAAAGTTATATTAATGGTATGGCCATTAATATCCACAAAAATATCAATCATGTTTTCATCTTTATAATTGATTTTTACAATAAAATCATCAGAATAAAACAATGACAGACCCCCACTATTACCAAGTGGTTCAACCGTGGTCATAAATTTATAACCCAAATGTATTGAATTTTTTCCACAAATAGATAAGAATTCTTTGTCTCAGATAAAAATAAGAACTCTGGACAATGTTTCCTCCAGAAATCCCCAAGGAAATTAATTGTAATTTATTACCAATACCCTGACAATTCTAAGAGAGGGTTTTGAAAATCATTAAAAATTAACAATTGTAGAACTATATGAAACTCCTTATTCTCACTCACCTTTATCCGGAAAGGGAAGAAATCCAAATATGTAACTGTTCCAACCATACCCGTAAACAAATATGTCTCATACTTTCTATTATGTCCGACCACCACTCGCCACACACCCCATTATTAAGCCGCCAAAACCAAAATCATTTCGCACCATGATAAAATTATAAAATGTAACAATATCCAATATAAACACAGACCAACATAAACCGAGACTTTGTCTAGTGCCTACACTTGTGGACCATTTTGACTTGGACTCATTAATAATCGCCATTAGATAATTAACATACTCAAAATTTATAAAAAATCTTATTATAAGAAAACAAATCTGAAACTGCAGAAATCTAGAACAATTTCGCCCAACAATAATCCAAAGAAAACCAAAAACTCTTATTATCTTCCTAAAGCCAATACTTTGGCCCAAACCACAAAGAAAGTTTAAAAACATAAACTTGAAGTTTCTGTGAGCACTTATCCTGCTCCATGGTCTTCCCCTCCTTGGGTTTAGTAACCCTAGGTGTTTTCCTTGGAGACATAGTTCCAAGAAGTACCATCTTCTTCGCACACACTCCACGTAATGGGGTCGCAGCCCTAGTCAATGACTTCCCCATTCCAGCAACTGATTTTACCACCCTAGTCTCCTTATGTTTCTGCAACTTAGCAACAAATTCCTTATGAATCTGTGCTTATTCAGCCGAAGTTAACTCCTACCTCGGTTGCATCTCTGCCTCGGGGACTAGCATATCCATAACATTGTCTGCTTGTATACTCGACTCTTCAGTCTCCACAACCTCCTCGTTGCCCTCTCCAGTTATCATCTGTAACCCGTCCAACTCTGTATCAGCTGAACCGTGTCTATGCTCCTCATTGACCCACATCGCTGAACTCAAGCCATCAAGGTGACCCTCAAAACCAGACACATTCGTAGCAGCTGTACCTGCTCCCTCTCCAATGACATTCTGAAAAAGTGGTCTTTGAACCTTTTTTGCAGAACCTTCTCGCATTGTTATACCCACCTCATCTTCCAGAACAGATTCATGAAATGACAAAGACCCAAAAATCATACCAATATCACCCATATACACCAATATTTGTACTAGAAATACTAGTACCTGAACCTTAGTTGCTGCTGGAGCTGAAGGCACTGATCCATGACCCCGTTTAAACCCCTCATATGACTCTCGTGCAGTCACAGATTTAGAGATAACTCCATCATTCCTTTTTCCCCCAAGTAAAGCCCCCTTAAAACTCTTATTTTTCCTAGCATTACCGAACACCCTATTACCGAGACCACTCTGTTCTTTTGTTTCCGGTTTTGCTTTATAACACACACTAACATAGTGTGTCATTCTATAACATAGGGAACATAACCCTACCAATCGTTTATATTCAAACATAACTTTGGATTCCTTACCCTCTTCAAATTCTAGAATAAACGAGAAGATTAAAGGCTTAGAACAGGGAATCTCTATCAATACTTGACCCTTAACTACGTCAATATTAATAACTATACCTAGGGAACTTGCTTCCAATCAATAGACTTCTTCTACTCGATATTCAAAAGGTATACCCGTAATCATAATCCATAAACGAATTAAATTTGGGTAATCAGCATCTGCAATGGCTTTCCATGGTGCATAAGCAACCATCCAACCATAAAAATTCACAGCACCATAGTCTAGAACACTTACCAAATCTGCTTATTGATATTCCTCATATTTTGTCGGTTTTGAGCTCATTATTACAGTTATATTTGGGAAATTCGTCTATATTTTATTGAGATTTCAGGTAAAAAACATTCAGAGTTGGAATCATGTTTGAAGGTGGACTTTGGAGAGGTTTGAAGCATTTTCAGGCATTCTCCACGAAGGGAAGAACCGATCGATCTACCAAGGATCGATCGATCAAAGATCTGAAAGGATTATGCGCACGATCCAAAGAACGACTTGGTTTTTGAGAAGATCGATGCATCATCCCAAAAGATCGATCGATCAATTAAAGACCTTTCGCAGAAAGCTAATTTCGCGATTTTCAGCTCTTGTTTTGGGCCCTACAAATACTTGTTTTCCTATTTTTATTAGGGAGCCGTTTTTGAGTTGTGAGAGACGAATTTTACAGAGTTTTAAGAGTTTGTAAGCTAGGAAGAAGATCTCTTCATTCTTGAGATGAATTTCTGAATCTTTGTTTATGCAATTTCAGTTTCAGTTCATCATGATTTGCTTTATTCATTGCTCTATGTCTGAATAGATCTTAGATCAGACCTAGAGATTCTAGGGTTTTAGAATTCACTATTGGGGAACAAATAGGATTGATGAGTAGATGATTCTCCTTCTAATACTCGAATCTAATGCATAGATTAGCCTGATCACCTAGTCAATGATTTTAGGTTGTTAACTTTCCAGAAGATTGTTAAGAACTAGAACTAGGTTAGAAGAGCAATTTCTTTACTACCAACGAGAGTTGATGCTAGGTTGGATTGTGGGTAATTGAACCTAAACGATAAAGCCTATCTTTAATCTGAACCCAATGAGAGTTAGGACCTTTAGGTTATTAATAGAGGGGTAGATTCAACGAGAGTTGGTTTACCTTTATTTATGTTCAAGCCGAGAATAAGATTAGAGTAGTTCCTGAATAGTTTCCCTTACAAGAATTCTAGCTCCCGAATGAATACCCGACATCAAATTATTTTAATTATTTGATTACAATCACATTTAAGTTGTTAGAATTCACTTCCTTCATTTGATTGATATAGCTTGTGATTCAATATAAATTGAGAGTGTAAGTTGGTTCTTTGTGGATTCGATCCCTAAATACTATTTCGTTTGATGTGCACTTGCAGTAGGATATAGGATTAAAAGTCGTAGTATCAAGTTTTTGACTGTGACGAGCAGTATGAGTTGTTCCGCGAACATGAGAGAGAATCAGTTGAATATAAAGACACTTGTGTCCTTTATCGTCTTGACAGATTCTGCAACTATGATGTTAATGGTCTTGTTATAAAACATTTTGCAGGCAGCCCTGGGATTGATAGTGGTGGAGTTTGCACGGTCAAGGAAATAGGCCGCGATGGAACTGTTGCATTGCTGGATGCATCAGAAAGGAAAATACATATGAAAGATGAACAGTTGAAAAGGTTCATCATTGACGAAATCAGTGTCCAAGGAGTGAGCAAACTCACTCCAGTAGTTCCACCATCTGAATGGCGTCTGAGTCAAGCTAATGACTATAAAAGAGCGCTGAGTGGGAGGCAACCCTCTATTAGATAATTTGTTTTTTGTTTTTCCTTTTAGTTTGATTTTGTTTTTGTTCTTGGTGGTTTTGTTCAAAAGTAGGAAGCTCTCGAAGACACAGATCGATCGATCTACCAATGATCGATAGATCGATGGCATACTGTAGGATGCGCACGATCAAAAGCACGACCGATCACAAGGCATTGACAGATCAAGATTTGCGCACGATCCATTGCGCGACTGAAAAGACATGGATCAATCGATCGATGAGTACCGCACGATCCGTTGTCCGACTGGATGAGCATAGCTCGACCGAACGAGCAAAGACCGACTAATCGAGCACGTAAAGCGCACGATCCATAGCACAACCTGAAAATCAAGGATCGATCGAGCATAGATACAGCACGATCCAGAACACCACATGAAGTAAGGCGGATTGATCGAATAGAATAAGAAGATTTGCGCACGATCCACTGCCCGACCGAGCAGGTAAGGATCGATCATTTTATGCTCGCAAGAGCAAATATCGGTCGATCAACTCTGGGATCGATCAATCCCAGATCCAGGTTCGTCTTCTTAAACGCGCAGAGCAATTACTTTTCGCGAAAACTTTATTGCAAAAATTCTAAAAACTCGATTTCTCTCTCGTTTTTCATCCGATTTTGACAATTCAAAAGCCTAATCCGCTTAAAATCTTGTCCTCTATCTGATTTTGTTGTTTATAACTCCGATTAGCAAAGGTATGTTCTCTAATTCAAAATTTTGATCCGATTTTGAGGTTGAATTGGGTAAAAGGGTAACTTGTTTTCTTGGTTGATTTTCATCGATTAACTGATACATATTCCTAATTCTTACATAGATTCGACCCCCTCTTGCTATTTAGACTGTTAAATTTTGATTAGAGATAGCTTGTTAGGTTGAAGGAGAATTTTTAGGGGAATTTCAAAATTTTTAGGCTTGATTTTGATTTGTTGTGGTTCGATTGATGCATTGCTGGATGTTAATATTGTTTATTTGAATGAGAAGTCGAATCACTGACCGTTTTTACACCTAAGACGTCAAACTTTTGTGAATTTTCTCGGTCACAAACTCATTCTCTCGGTTGTGTCTCTCTTCTTTCTTTGTAGGTGGTTCGCACTTCAACCTCCAATCCTAGAAAACCTACACAGAAGGTCAGGGCATCTTCAAAACTACAACGAGGTCAGTCATCACGACAGTACGACGATGTACATAGACAAAGTCAACTCGGTGACTGTTTGCCGTGGCCGAGACCAGAACAGACCTACTTCAAAAATAATGTGGCTAATATGTATGTCCCCGCTCTTGTCAGATTCACAGCAGCATACAAGGAAATGACTGAGGGAGATGGTTGGAAGAGCTTTCATGAAAGCTTCTATGATCAACTCCTGACAAACACGTTGATCCCAACCAAGTTCCTCTGCCGCGAGACGCTAGATATGATGGGCATTCTAGGAGACATTTTTCAGCTGTTGGACAATCTTGGTCTGACCAAGTTCTGCTTCGAAGCTTATCCACTCTATTCAGAGGTCGTCCGGCAGTTCTTGGCAACGTGTGATCTGCATGCATGCGCTGATCCTCACATATTATTCTATGCACAGTATCTCACATACCGGTACAAAGGAGCCCTCTACACGATCATAATTCAGGAGATGTGTCAAATTTACGGCTTTAACGAGTATGTAGTTGAACAAAAATCGTCAAAGAACTCGCCTCCGAAGAACGAACTGTGGTATGTGTTGTCTGGTGACGGGTATCAGGGTAAGGCCTCGAAGCTTACTCACATCAGGAATCCGGCCATTATGATAGTCGCCAAGCACATTGGGTCGACGATTCTGGCAAAGGAGGAGTCAGGCAGTGTGACAAAATCTCAGCTGGAGTATTTCCACGACTCTATCTCTCCTATGGTCCCAAATATGTACCACGATCCTACTCTCGCTACGGGACCACCTTCGAACATCAACTGAGGCTACATTTTTTCCAATGAGCTGATCAGGCGTAGATACAGAGGCGACCCAAGGAAGGGAGTGGGGTAGCCTATCGGTAGTCTCCTGACACCGATTTTCATGCACCATGGGTTAGACCTCGAGCAGACAGAGGTTGATCAGAGGATCGAGTTAATCGATACGGCTGCCCTGGCGCGATTTGGGTACCTTCTGGAGAAGAAGCAGTGAACCTTTTTCGATGATACGCCCCAGATGATGTATGTCACCCTCCCAGCTCCTACCATCACATCAGTAAACTGCAGAGAGAACGTGGAGTTCCAACCCGATTTGTCGCATCCCGAGATTTTCGGTAAGCTTTAGGATAAGGAGACTGCACTGCGAGCTCGATCTAGGAGAGCTGAAGCTTCCACCTCCACTCAGTTTGTACCTCGAGCATCAGCCGCTCCACCTTCTATCTCTCTGCTTCCCGTGTTTCCTGAGGAGGAACTCGACAGTTCAGAGAGTGGTAGGTTGAGAACAAGAGGAGGAAGAGGTCGATTCAGCGGACCATCTGGAACGCTTTGAGGAGGATCCCAGCGGCCCTTTGTATGAGTGCACCTGACGCCAATCGTGACGAGCATGCTACCGCACCTAGCGGATGTTGCTGGACATCAGTCTGACGATGACGAGGATGATCAGACAGCAGATCACCGTCTTTCTCGCCGCCGCAGAGCACCAGGCTACCGCTACAGTGAGAGCTCTGAGTAGCTCCTTCGCTACTTCCCAGTTTTGCTTCGGTTTATTTTCATTTTCTTTGAGACTTTTTATTTTTATTACTTTTATTTTCTTTGCGTTATTATGTCTTCCCTCTGGTTTATTTTTACACCGGAACGGTGTAAAGTAAGTCGGGGGGAGAACACCTATTGACTAACGCATTTTTCTGTTTTGTTTCTTTTCATTCTAGGTATTTCAGACTATTTCCCTCTTTTATTTCTATATTTTTTGAGCTTTTAAGACTGACATCAGATCATTTGATATTCTATTTCCTTTGCATTATCCTAAACTTAGTATCACTTGTTTTGCATTTTTCAGGAATCGATTAGACTATTGGAAAACCTAGAGACGAAGCAACACTCAGTTTCATAGCACACTCATCTCAACTTTCAGGGGATTACATGCTGATTTCACACCTAACCTGACTTATTCCTCTCGTCAAGGGAATTGGTAATACATCATGTATGTTCCTTCTCTTTACTCAGTGAAAGATGTTCCTTGTAAGTTTGGTTCTGTATCTCTGTTCACCATGTTCAAGCATTTTGAGCCAAAAATTCTGATAGTCGATATAAATTTTTGCATTAAGTTAGCTTAGGGGAAAAGTTTTCCAATGACGCTGCAAATTTTTAGAGTGAATTAGATGTCTCTAAGGATACATCAAAGGACATGACCTTTTTCACTTTACTGATTAGCTTACTGAAGGAAAACTCCAATGAAGCAACTTACTGGTAAGAATTGGTCTTATGAAAAGAGAGAGATGGAATCAAACTAAAGGTAGTCTATAGAGTAGAATTGGTCTGATTGTTTGTTTTTGAGTTGTGACGCGAGATTGTTGTGTTTGCTAAGTCCGAAGGAAGTACAAGGTGGTCTTGATTTTGATGAGTCGTATTCTTGTGATCACTTTGGACTTGATGTGCAGGATCTTGAGAGAGTCATTTATATGATGAGATGTGATCTTACTACAGTCTTTCTTTATTGCTTGAGGACAAGCAAGAAGCTAAGTTTGGGGGAATTGATATTCTTCATATTTTGTCGGTTTTGAGCTCATTATTTCAGTTATATTTGGGAAATTCTTCTATGTTTTATTGAGATTTCAGGTCAAAAACGTTCAGAGTTGGAATCATGTTTGAAGGTGGAGTTTGGAGAGGTTTGAAGCATTTTCCGGCATTCTCCACGAAGGGAAGGACCGATCGATCTACCAAGGATCGATCGATCAAAGATCTGAAAGGATTATGCGCACGATCCGAAGAACGACCTGGTTTTTGAGAAGATCGATGCATCATCCCAAAAGATCGATCGATCAGCCAATGATCGATCGATCAAAGACCTTTCGCAGAAACCTAATTTCATGATTTTCAGCTCTTGTTTTGCGCCCTATAAATACTCTTTTTCCTATTTTTATTAGGGAGCCGTTTTTGAGTTGTGAGAGACGAATTTTACAGATTTTTAAGAGTTTGTAAGCTTGGAAGAAGATCTCTTCATACTTGAGAAGAATTTTTGAATCCTCTTTATCTTTGTTTATGCAATTTTAGTTTCAGTTCATTATGATTTGCTTTATTCTTTGTTCTATGTCTGAGTAGATCTTAGATCGGATCTAGGGATTCTAAGGTTTTAGAATTCACTGTTGGGGAACAAATATGATTGATGAGTAGATGATTCTCCTTCTAATACTCGTATCTAATACATAGATTAGCATGATTTCCTAGTCAATGATTTTAGGTTGTTAACTTTCCAGAAGATTGTTAAGAACTAGAACTAGGTTAGAAGAGCAATTCCTTCACTACCAACGAGAGTTGATGCTAGGTTGGATTGTGGGTAATTGAACCTAAATGATAAAAACTATCTGTAATCTGAACCCAGCGAGAGTTAAGACCTTTAGGTTATTAATAGAGGGGTAGATTCAACGAGAGTTGGTTTACCTTTATTTATGTTCAAGCCGAGAATAAGATTAGAGTAGTTCCTGAATAGTTTCATTGACAAGAATTCTAGCTCCCGAATGAATACCCGACATCCGATTATTTTTATTTTTTGATTACAATCACATTTATGTTGTTAGAATTCACTTCTTTTATTCGATTGATATAGCTTGTGATTCAATAGAAATTGAGAGTGTAACTTGGTTCTTCGTGGATACGATCCCTAAATACTATTTTGTTTGTTGTGCACTTGCAGTAGGATATAGGATTAAAATTTGTATTATCACTTATGTCTAGAATTCAAATTGGAATCGACCATTTCCAAGATTGAGACCTCTAACCCGGCCCCCCAGATCCCAAAACTGAGGCATCCGGAACAAGAAGGTGTCCACGTTCTGAATGTGTGGATTTAAATACCTTCCCATCATAACTTTGGAGCTGCGTGCTAACAACTCTGTGTTATCAATTTTTGGAATTCGAATTTTCAGCGGCCTAGGTGGTGATTTACCCTCGATACTCTGTTTATGCAAACCCAGCTGAGCCATTTCGGTTACTACAATAGAAAAAGCAACAAAATCGATGAACCAATATGTGAAATAGTTGAAAACTAGAAGCTGATGAGAATTATAAGAAATCGTAAGCAATAAAGCCACTTTATAAACCACCCAGCCGCCATTAAACCAAAGATATCTTCTCCTATTTTTTAGAGTTGATAACATCCTAGGAATAAGGAACTCTAACAAAACCACTAGTTCAAATACCAACCACACAGAACCAATTATAAACCATAAATTTTGACCTAATTTTTGAAATTCAAAAATAACAAAATCCCATTCACCAAATAGAACTATATCATAATAGAATCCAGTTAAAAGTCGTAAAGAGTGCAGAAATACAACCTGCACCTCTTTTACATTCCCTTTGCTGCACAAATATCTAATAGCAATACACCGACCAACCACCATAACGTACAAGAAACAGAGCATGTGTCTTACTATAAACAAAGATAACCAATTAGTGCACATAAACCAAAATTCCAATCCCTTAGGAGACAACATGGAATTTATCACACTTATCCTAAACAAAACCACCAACTCAAATATGATTAAACCATGAACCTCCAATCGAAAACCAGCCAACAAAGCGACATTCCCTTTAACAACCAAAACGATATGGATGCTAACAAGCTCGTACTTGGTACAGAGCACTAAATACTCCACAGAACCACAAAACTCATTATTATTATTGTCTATCAGCTCTGATTGAGCTACAATCAGAGGAAAACTCGGGTAACAATATATTGGCACCCTCATGGTCCCCAAAATTGAAACGTGATTGAGAGACTCACATATTACCAAATCACTTTCCATACATAAAACGTTCTGAGACATGTAAGAAAGTGTCAATGAAATAATCATTACCACACCCAGCAAACCTACCCACGCTTCAAAGCGGGAATTTAACACCCAAATCTCTCTCAGGTTCCTCCCATTGCAGCACATTTCGAAGATAATATTATCAGAATGCCCATAAATGGTCCCCCGAATCTATAATACAGACCATGATTTCCTCTCCAAACTCAAGACGTATCTAATATTACCATCTCCACCACAAAAGAAAATACCACGAACGAAGATAGACATAAACACAGAAAGACTTACCTGGATGAAGACACAGCAAACCCCGAAGAGGGACGAAGACCCATTTCCCACTGTCCAGAAACTACAGAAAGCCTAAAGCCGAGAAAGCTCTTCCACAAAAGAGACAATCCTCAACAAATCGAAACCTTAACCTAACCCACCTACAACACAACGAGACCCCCTAGTGACCCCTACGAACCTGAAACCCCACTAAAACACCGAAAAAAAGAACTAGAAGCACTGCCTCTTCCAAAACCCCCTAACAAACCCGTCAGAGAATCACCACTGAAACCCTAAGATCGCCTAAAGAGAGAGAAATCTAGACCCCCTACTAAGAACGAAGATCTAAAACTAAATAAAACGGAGAAAACCGCACAACAAACCCCCCGACCCACTGCCGAAACGCACCTCACCAGAAACCACCACCAATCGCCTATTTTAAAGATTTTTAGATAGTATTTTTCCCAAAAAAAATCAATGAATTTGAAAATCAATTTTGTCTTCACATTATAGCAAATTTTATCACTCTTAAAAATATAAATTAATTAGATAATATTTCTAATGATTATAAACGCATATTAATAAATTATTAGTTACATACTTTAGAATCATAAGAAGTATATCAGTTGCTTGATCAAATTCTTTAATGAATACTTTCCAAAACTTAAGAATCTGAATTTTAATTCTCTACTTTTGTTTGTAGGATTTTAACGAAAACACTTTTGAAAAAATATTATTAAAGGCAAAAAAAATTGAGAGAAAAGAAAAACCAAATCATAAAACAAATAAATCAAAAAAATATAAAACCTAGAATCGTTGTAATTTTTCTGTTAGGATTATGAGTATAATTTTAAAATAGGTTTTGATTAGAAATATGTTTTGTATGATATATACTAAATTTAGTAATCATTTATGATAAAATTATATATTTATTTTAAGTATGTTGGTTGAAAATTAAATTTTATGTTTAATAACGTATTATAACATTCTTATGTAAATAATGTCCATAAATTATTTCATGAAATATGTATATTTCTTATATATAATTATTATATTTTTATATGTTTAAGTTAAAAAATATTTATAAATTAATGTTAAGCTTACTAATAATATTATATAGATCAAGATAATAATAATAATAATAATAATTAGTAAAAAAATTTATCAATTCTTATCAAGAAATTAAAAATTATTTTTTATTACTATAAAAGATACAAAATATTACCGAGGACAGGTGGCCCAGTGGTGTAGTCACTTTATAAATCTTCATGGCACCAGAGATCGAACCCCCTACCTGTAGTTGTAGAAGTGGGATTTAAAAGCCAGTAGGGTAGTTGAAAAAAAAAAAAGATACAAAATATTTTAATACTACGGTTTCATTTACCTTATTTAATTATCAGAATATTTTTAAATTGCATAGTATATATGATACAGCCATACAGGTTCAAGTAAAATGTAAAAGATAAAAAAAATTGCTATCTACGGATGAAATCAAGATTTGCTGTCCGAATCTAAACTTTGGAAAATAACATTAATACAAGAGCTTCATATTTAAAGTTTATGTTTGAAAAGAAAAAGAAGAAGAAGAAGGTGGGTAGATATAAGAATTGGTAAAATATATAAATCGATAGTAGCTAATTCAGAATGGAGCCAATTCAACAACCACAGACTACTGCAACAAACCTACCCCTTTCTACCTTTAAAAGCTTGTCCTCCCTCTTACTTCACTCTTTCCTTTAAAGTTCTTACGTAAAGATCCATTTTCTTATAGAATTTTCTTACAAGATTTAATTATTTTTGTGTTAAAAATAAAACATATAAAAAGGTAAACACTGTTCTTAAGTTTTTAAAACTTTTTTTTTTCTGTTAAAGGATTTTCTTTTCATTTTGCTATACATTTTCTTAATTTATGCCTCTCTCTTCTCTACTCTCGAGTACATTCATTAATTTTAACAATGAAAAGTAAGCATTTCACTTGCTTACTGTATATTAAAACTAATAATTATTGTTGCTAGCATAGATAAAAACACGATAGAAATGAAACTAAAATTCACCAATACGTGTAAGAAATGTTTACGATGCAAGTGAGTAATGATTTTCGAAATAGATTATTTGTTTATTTTGAAGAAAATTTGATTCCATAGAATCCAAAGAAGAAAATAATATAAATATAGGTAGACCAAGAACAGTATGGACTTTATTTTTCGGTGATTTAAATAAACGAATAGGAACTTGAGCATCTCGAACTCTCGATGGACAAAAGTGGCCATAGACACAAAATAATCATTGGGATTAATAGTAATACTCAAAAATAAATCTTATTACAAAAATTGATGCTTGATAATAATAAAAATTGTAATAGAAGGATTCAAAATTTGTCATCGTCAACTAATAAATTTCATCTTCAATTAGTAGACACCAGAAATTGACAATGAGGAATTTCATATTCTTAAACTCAAAGTCGAAATTTGTTAAGATAGAAATCATAGCAAAATGAAAGTACATGTTTGGTCAAATAATTAAATTCACATTGTTATTTTCTTCACCAAATTTTGATTCTATAAAGTTATATAATCTCTATTATTTAAAATTATAAAAGGCATTTGAATTATATATTGAGTATTGATCTAATCGTGGAAAAAATGAAATCAATATCCAAAAAAGGTTGCAATAAGTACTTTAAATTGTGGTTATGAATTGTAGGATATGAGGCACTTCTTAAACTTCTTTTTATTCTTTATAAGTAATAACTATTTCGTAATATATATCATTTTTCAGCAATTGCAGAAACATATAATATAAACTCATTATAAGAAAATATTAAATTAGCTATTGATATTTGGTTGGTGGCCACTACTTAGCTACTATAATGGTAATGACATTTCAATAGCGAAAACATATAATATATATGATTAACTCTACACCTTTAAAAATGTTAACCATCCCACTGTTTTAAGTCATCGATTTTTTTTATAATGATATCAAACTATTTAACATAGGCAAAAGCTTAGTCTAGGGACAAAACACCAAACTCAAAGTAGACAAAGTAATAAAAGAAAAGCAGATCTCTCTCTCATTTTTTTCTGAAGTTTAGAAAGAGAACAATGATTCTTCGAAGCTCAATCTCCAACACAAGAAAATTCCTTAAGAAAACTATCGACAATTTCAGGTCATTCTTCTCCAACAATAGTACCTATCACAAACTGCCCAAAGCACCTAACAAGAATCATCATTATCATCCAAGTTCCAGCATAATTACATCACCATCATCATCCATATATCACAAGGAATTTCAACCTAAATTACACAGAGACGCTACAAATAGAAGTTTGACTCTACAACCAAGAAGAGAAGAGAGAGACGAGACACTCTTTTCCAAACCAAAGGTTGATCTTGTTTGTGGAAAGCTTAAGGAGATGGAGAAGATGATGAATAATGGTATTGTAAGTGATGAACATTATATGTCAGACGTTAGAGAGTTTCTACAATGCTATTCTCGTCTTCGTTACGCTGCTTACCTCAATGTGGTTGAGCATTTTTTCATGGAAGTCTACTCTGATTTCTTTAGTCCTCACTCTATCGAGTCCATCGGAGCGTCCGTAATGGTCGGAGTTGGATCCTACGATGGCAATAAACACCTACGTAAAAGTTCGAGATAATTCAGTGATTGCTATGATTAGATTATATGTCTTTTAACTGTTTCATTTTTACTCTCTTTTTATATACATTTGTTAACTTGGCGATTATATATTCTTGTTGTGCCATCGCTACCGTGTTCAAGTGGTTGAGTGTTAGGTTTTATGTAATCCGTTGACTCGAGAACCATATAGTGACAAAATTTCCGATCTAGCTCGAGATTCATAGTCCCCTTGAAATGAACCACCCGTGTATCAAAAGTGTATATTTCTGTTGTAATTATCTTCTTTTTTTTATTAATAGGATCTGTTGTGATTATCTTTTAATTAGTCGTTTAATGTGTTAAAGAATTTTACAAATAATAATTCTTGAACATTTTTTTCTGTATTTTTGCTATCTAATAGGGTGGTTGTTATACCACTTTTCTACTCACCTGGAAAAAATTGTCAATCAATTGGGGAACCTTCTTTCGAATATATATGAATCGTATTTAGTATTATGCAAAGTATTTCAATATGTATATACATAAGTGGATGACCTATTCTTTGAACCGAATTTGTATCATTTTTATTATCGCATGATAAATTGATATGATAATTATATATAAGGGCATATCCAACCATTAATTACATTATTTTAGTATCAAACTTACACTGTATTTGGTATAGTTTTTTTTTTGTCAATTAGCCTACTGGCTTTTAATCCCACTCCTACAATTGCAGGTAAGGGGTTTGATCTCTGGTGCTATGGGGATTTGTAAAGTGACTATACCACTGGGGCACCTGTCCTCGGCGTATTTGGTATAGTTTTGATATTAAAAATATTATATGTTTTAAAAGTATTTTATTTATTTTATTCGTTTAAAAAAAATATTCGATTGTATTTTATTACTGTCTTTTTTTTTTTGACAACGGTATAATAAGACAAAGAGAACAATCAAAGAAACTGGATCACCGATCATGGAGAAATTCTCTGGCCCGGCGAGCCAAAGCGTTCGTTTTATGATCGATTGCCCTCGGGATGGCTGACAGTGAGAAGACCGAGAAGGACGAGCAAACCCGCGTGAACACCTCCTGGTATGGACTGAAAGCAGGCCAATCTTCAGGGTAGTCCAAGATCTGTACCACGGTCTCACAATCTGTCGAAACCTCAACTTCGGAAACTTGAAGGGCCACCAAGGATTCCAACGCCCATAGCACCGCTTTCACCTCCTTATTACTGTCTCTTTAGTTTTACTCGATTCTCTTTTTCCATTTTGGTTCAATTTTTTTATTCCTTTTCATTGATTAATTAAAAATATTTTATCATTAGCGAAAATTTGTTGTTGGATTAGTTTAACAAAATTGTAACGATGTCTATTATTAAGGGAGAATTAGGTGAGTACGTACTACAAGAGAACATATTTTTACGCCAATTTATGACGTTTTGGAGACGTCGTAAATTAGGGACGTTTTACCAACTCCTTTACGACGTAATTGTATTTCGTCGTAAAGGAGTTGTAAATTGACAACAAAATATTTTATTGTAAAGGCGTTGGCCCGTTACGACGAATTGACAACGATTTGCCATTTACTAAACATTTTGTTGTAAAGTAGTCCCCAACTTGCAACTTATTTATGACGTTTATTCTTTACAACGACTTAAAAACAAAACTGAAAATTTGGTACACACGTTTTTTGTGATACGTAATTAGTTATTAAAAAAATCTAACATACGACGTAAAAACGTATTTAAATATTGGATTTCGTTGTTAAAACGTCTCAAATTTGCAAGTCTTTTAGGGAAAAAATACTTTACAATGATTTAAAGACGAAATTTTGAATTAGACAATTTAGGTTAGTTATATACGTTGTAAATTACTCGTATTTGGTTTTACGTTGTAAAATCATTGTTAAATTTTTGCCTATATAAAGAAGAGGTCTCTCTCTTCATAATTCATAACACAACACACCAACAAATTTTGTTTGAGAGAAAAAACAACATTGTGGAAAAGAAAAAACGTGTTTTAGAAGAAAAAAACGGTTTTGAGAAAAAAACCAAAAAATGTCTTTTGGTGGTGATATATACGAGCAACAAAAGTG
Source organism: Lepidium sativum (assembly GCA_023374145.1). Taxonomy (NCBI): domain Eukaryota; kingdom Viridiplantae; phylum Streptophyta; class Magnoliopsida; order Brassicales; family Brassicaceae; genus Lepidium; species Lepidium sativum. Next base: position 28,791 of record JAKUCM010002425.1, on the reverse strand, counting down.
GATGTATATGCATAGAGATGCTACTGGAATCGTGAAAATGAAGTTTATGAACAGGGTAGAAATATTCATGCACCAAGCATGTCAAACTGAAATCACGCTTGAATTGGGTAAGATGTTTTGTCCTTGTCGGAAATGTAAAAATACGAAATTTGCCCGAGTAGAAACTGTTTGGAATCATCTATTAAATAGGGGTTTACATCACATTATTACATTTGGTTTCACCATGGGGAAGGTGATAGTGGTGGTGAGAATGATGATGCAAGTAGTAGTAATTTTAATAATGTTGAAGGTAATATAAGTGAATCAAGTAATTTGCATGATGTTGGTTATCAGAATGAGATTCATGGGGTTGTAGAGCATGATAGGATGCATGAGATGGTCACAAATGCATTTCAGGAAACTAATACATAACATTTAGTTTCTGAGGCACCTAATTTACATGCAAACAGGTTTTATGAAATGTTAGATGATGCAAACCAGCCTCTCTACGAATGTATCGTATCAACGGATGTGGTACTTACTAATAACACACAGGTTGAAGAGATTACATCAGTCTGAAATGACAGCAGGTGCGATGAGATGACATCTAACTGGATAGGGGAAAACTCTCTCTGTAGTCAGTAGATGGTTTCACGTAAAGAAATAGCGGAGCTAAAGCAACAACAATAAACGACATATCAAAAGTTTGCAGGAATGGACTCCATGTTGGATATTTTGGTTACGGGCAATCCCCATGCAACAGAGGCATTGGAGCGTAGACGTCAGAACCTCAAGATCCGACCTTCAGAAAAATGTCGATTCAAACCAACGAGTAATTGAAGATCAAGACGTGCGTAGTACATATATGTTCAATGAACTTCTACGATAAATAGTTTGTAATTTTAATGATTTTATAAACACATTTTAATATAAAAATTTATTAAAAATTCAATTCCTAAATTTATTAAATTACAAAATTTAAATAAATATATTTATTAAAAATAATAATATTTTGTCACTAATTCGTTGGCAAAAAACGTCATTAAATCGACGTAAATACACATCCCTAATTAGTTATAAAGTCTTTCATTCCTAATTAGTTGTAAACCTTTTCGTCTCTAATTAGTTGTAAAGCATTTTGTCCCTAATTAGTTGTAAATATTTTCGTCTTTAATTAGTTGTAAAATAGGTTGTCTCTAATTCGTTGTTAAGATAGAGAGTGGTAAAATCGTTGTAAAGTCGGCGATGTTACTTACTTACAAAATTTACAACCCTTTAACGTCGTTTATATTAACAACGATTTTACAACGAATGTCGTATTTTCCAGCGTTGTTACAACGTCACCTTTACGACGCACAAACATCGAAATTTTCACGTAGTTACTTTTTACAAGGCATTCACAACATTTTGTTTGTTACAACGATCAGGACACGACGAAACACATTTCGCCCCTAATTCATTGTAAAGGGAATTAACAACGAATTAGGGATGAAAATCAGAGTTGTAAACTCTATTTATTCTTGTAGTGATGATTTTAACTCGCGATAATTTTTTAATTATTAAAGTGGTTACGTTAATTAGCAATGGGTTTAAAGGTTGGATTAGCCATAGATTTCAATTTACTATGCTTGGATCAATTACACGAAATTTCAGTTTTATATCAGAATTTTCAATAATTAAGTAACAGGATTTAGGTACTACTTGTACTTTTCTGACAAATATATTTATATTTAGACAAATTTTAAATATTACTCCTTGCATTGTGTCATTTCACATATTTCCCCATTTTGAAAAAATATTTTCACTAATAAAAGAATACGAAAATGCACTTGATTTTTTTTTTAAATTATATTTTTCAACCAGTTTTTTTAATGAAATTTATTCCCACCAAAAAAGTTTCCCTTCAAATTTTGTTTTTGTAAATATATAAGGTTTCTCATAAAAAGTTATTATCAAACTAAATATATATCGGGTTCACTGGCTATAAATGTTATGTAGATGCGTCTTGGAAAGAAGTTGGCCTCTTCTCAAGGGTCGGATGGATAAGCTTTCCAGATTCAGTGGATGGATTATGTTCCGGATCAAGACAAATTCACCAATGTCTGTCAGCCTTGCATGCGGAGTTGGAGGCAGTCCTTTGGGCGATGCAGGCACTTACGGAGCTTCAGATAAAGGAAGTAGAGATATCATCAGATTGTGAGGCAGTGTTCCATATCTTACAATCCCCGAAGGAGTGGCCGGCGTTTCTGGAGTATCGGGAGGAGTTCAGGCGTCTTCTGGATATGTTTTCTTCATGTTCCTTATTCATTATTTCCAGAGCCCTAAATTACAAAGCAGACGTTCTTGCTACGGTTTGTTGTATGTTTGCTTTATAATTCGGAATGGGTGGGACGATTAGTTGTGCATGCTTTGCCGTTGTCAAAAAAAAAAAAAAAAACTAAATAAGAAATTTATAAAAATATCTCAAAAATATCTTATAAATTTTATCAGTTATCTTATTAAACCTTATAAATACATTATTTTATTAATTAAATCATTTTCATGAGTTTAAGCAACAAATAGGTTTATTGGGGATAATGGTTGGCTTAATTTACTACTTTTAAAAGAAAAGAGTAGTCATAATACTAAACTTGTTCATTTTACTGAATTAAAAATATGAACGATTTCTCTCTCAAAAAAATATACAAACTTATCGTTGACTCGTCAATTTAGAACTATTGTAAGCTGGTGTTGTTATTAACTGTTACGGCCATTAACGAATAGTATTGATTTGTTAATTTTGACTAACAATGATTCTAAATTGGTGAAGTCAACCATAAGTTTATATTTTTATAGAGAAAGAAATAGTTCATTTATTTCAGTAAAAACGAATAAGTTTAATATTATTATGACTGCTTTCTTCTACTATTAATCATTCTCTTAGGTTTAGACTTCCCATTAATTTAGTTTATTTCATTCAAGAATTGTTTATTATCATCATGAGTTTAGACATCTAATCAAAATTTTCTTTTCATATAAGAGTTATTATAATTATTATGCTTGGCCTAAGCATCATGTACGTATCTTAAAAGTACAATATTTATCTTAATTTACTAATTTTGATCATTTCCTTAAACTTAAGCCATCCAACTAGTGTTAAAGGAATGTTAATTACTAGTTATATATTACAATTAAATTTGGTACAATTCCACTATAATATATAGTAAACTGATTTCTTTGACCATAGATTCGTATTCTCGCATATACACTAACATGTGCACGGGAGAAAAAAGAAGTATCTTTCTTATTTCAAGAAACTCAAGAATGTGAATACTATAATTTATAAGTTCTCTCCACAATCAACGAACCTGCATAAATTAATCATGGCAAAAACCATTATTATCATCTCACTATATATAACTATTTTTACCAAATAAATTTTCACAAAATCAACCAAGACCTGTTAATTAGTAGTAAGAATTAGTTTGGAGCAAGGCGTAACCCTACGATCTTAAGTTTGATTTTTTATCAAAAGTTAAATTGATGTTGTTTAGCTAAACAAATATTCAATTATTTTAAGGTTTTGTTAAAAAAATTGGAATCAGACTAGTTGTCTCCCAAAGATTAGTTTGACATCTACCAAGACTTTCAAGTTATATACTCACAAAGTCAAAAGGAAATGTTTATATTAGATCATAGTACTAATTATTCAAAAATGTAATAGATGGATCTCAAGATAGCATTTGTTTTGGTATAATGTCACTTAATGAAAGTCATGACTCAGTTTCATAAGTCGTGGATTTGACCTAATTCAATCCGATCGACTAGATCTAGTCAATTAAGTATTACGAATAAACCCTCTAAAAACGATGTAACAGAGTTGACTTTACAATTAACCTATAAAAAGTTTCGTTGAGAAAAAATTTAATTAACATGAATGTTTGTGTCGGTGTAGCACGTACAACTACATCTACAAGTTATATAAAAGAAATATTATTAAATAATTCCTAATAAAATGCCAATTGACCAAACACATGTATGGTTAATGGTTTTTCTATATAAGAGATCGCTTGAAGATGGAAACAAATTCAATTTCCAATAGAGAGAATCAGTGAAAAATCGATGAAGAGAGATTTAGTTAATGGTGTTTACGCTGTGTTGATGCTTTATGCATTAACAGTGATTGTACAAGTTGAAGCAGCTTCAGAAACAGACATGTGTTCAAAGGAAGAGTCCATGTTTCCTTAAGAAGCAGACTTGTCCTCAACAATGTCCTTCGCTTTCTCCTCCTAATGGCAGCACTAAGGCTTGTGTCATTGATTGCTTTAACCCTATTTGCAAAGCTTATTGTCGAAGTAAGTAACATATTTCTTATCAATAACTCTATCGACAAGAACAATCCATCATCAAATTTCATATCTAAACTAAATCTCCTACTTGTTAATCAACACTTGTAGTAAAGTGGAATTGAGTTTCAAATGTCGGGTCTCACACATCTTGTAGATCTTTAATTACAAACAATTTTAATTTTAAATAACTATTTTAACTAAAAGAATTCATAATGCTCTACATTTTCTTAACATGGTGCTAAAGTCTGATTATATTTTCATTTTTCGTTTTTATTAATAGTTGGATCAATAAAAATACATAAAGCAAGCTTATCCATAAAATCTTATATCAATTACCATATGCAGTAGGGTACAGTCTAAATACATATGCATGAATCATTAATTAGGTGTTCGCTTTTTGATTTTATTTATTGTTTTCAGAGAAGAGTTGGGTTTATAAACAATTGATTACAATTCCAAAGACTATTATTTTCTATAATTTTTAAAATAAAAACTTAAATTTCAAGAACTATATCTAAATAGTTTTTAGACTAATGATTCGAGTCATGGTACATATATTATGTAGGAATTTGGCTACTGAACTAACTAGTGGTGACCCAATGTTGACAAAAAAAATTAGGATTTTAATCTTGTATATGTTTAATTTACAGAGAAATCTTTTAGTCTATATTGCATATATATATATATATATAATCGTTTAATCATATTTATTATGTAACAGATAGGAAGCCTAGTTGCAACGGCAAAGGAGCAGCGTGCTTAGACCCACGTTTCATCGGAGGAGACGCCGTCGTTTTCTACTTCCACGGCAAACGCGACGAGCATTTCGCTCTTGTCTCCGACATTGACTTCCAAGTCAACGCACGTTTCATTGGTCTTAGACCTTCTGGAAGAATCAGAGACTTCACGTGGATCTAATCTTCAGGCCCGAAAAGAAAACCTTCTCACTCTCAGTAAAAAAAGCTTCAAAATGGGAAGACCAACTCGACCATCTAAGGTCTTGTTTGTTTGCTGGTCGCTGGCGACCGCGACCAGCGACCGCGACTAAAACATGTTCGTTTCGTAGTCGCTGGTTCAGCGACCGGTCGCAGCGACCAGCGATTGTAATTTTTGATCGCTGTTTAAAATAGCGATTTGCGGCGACTAAAATTCAAAATTACTAATTTACCCTTATTTTTTAGTAAATTCACAAAAAAACCAGCGATCAGTCGCTGGTCGCGCGACCACTAAACGAACAACACAGCGACTGATCGCAGCGACTGTCAAACGAACAAAAAATATTTTTTTTGGTCGCAGTCGCCAGCGACCAGCAAATGAATAAAACCTAAGTCTCTTATGCGAAGACAAAGAGATCTCATTACCAAAAGGAGATTATCAGTTTGGAATTCTCCTGAAGATTATATAAAAATCGAAAGAACTTCAAACATAAACTCTGTGTTAATCACATTACAAGACATTGTTGAGATTTGGGTCAATGTAGTTCCAGTGACAAAACAAGATGATATGATTCATCAGTATGGAAGACCTGAAGATGATTGTTTTGCTCATTTAGAAGTTCAGTTTCGGTTTTTGAGATTGTCACCGAATGTGGAAGGTGTTTTAGGAAGAACATATAGAGAAGATTTTAAGAATCCGGCGAAACTAGGTGTGATTATGCCTGTTGTTGGTGGAGAAGAGAAGTATAAAACAAGTTCACTTTTTGAAACAAGTTGTAATGCTTGTGTTTACTCTGGTGGTTCTCATAACATTGAGCCGTTGATGTTGAATCAAAATACTGTTGATTCTACTGGTGGATCGAGCAGTGGTGTTGGAATATTTTGTAAGAAATAGATTATTGTTTTTGTTAAATTTGATAAATACATAATAATCATTGAAGTGTTGTTTTGGCTTTTGAAATAATATTTGTTGATCTGAATGTACTCAATTTTGTATTAGGTGATTAAATTATAAATATAAAAGAAGGGTTTGTTTCTCTGTGAAAACATACCATTTGCGATGGCAAAAGCCCTTGTAAGGTTGTCGCAATAGGCAAAAAGAAACGCCTTTGCGATGGCCACATATATGTCGCAATTTGCGTGTCGCAAACATAGATTTGTAGCATAGACGTCGCAAGGCCTGCGAGGGAAAGAAAATGTCGCAAAGGTCTAGCATCACACCGTGTCGCAATGGCCTAGCACAGCCTATGACGCTCTTGCGGGAGCTTGCCCTGCGACTCCCTTGCAAGGGCGCGCCTTGCGACAGCTTTGCGGGAGCGCGCCCTGTGACTCCCTTGCAAGGGCGCATCCTGCGGCGGCCTTGCGGGAGCGCGGCCTGCGACTCCCTTGCAAGGGCGCACCCTGCGACTCCCTTGCAAGGGCGCACACTGCGACTCCCTTGCGAGAACAGTTCCTGCTACGTCCTTGCGACGCCTTTTATAATTTATTAAAAATAAAAAATATATATTTTAAATCATAAATTAAAATTAAAAAAAGTTTTTTTTCAAATTAAAAATATTTTTAAATAAAAAAGATTACAAAAGGTTTTTTATAAATCAGAAATCGTCTGAGCGATCTAATTTTCCCGACCCGGATCCGGTGTCTTCGTCTTCAGCATTGATCTCGGCAAATGCATCAGCTAGCTCTGGATCATTCTTGGCGAGTATAGACCACAAACGATCATAGGTCCTGATTTTCTTCTTAGCTTTGGCAAGTTCGGTGTTAGTTTGATCCAACTCTTGGGTCTAACGGTCGATAATTTGCCACAGGTCACTGGTTGGTGCAGATGATTGGGAGAATCCTTCTGGTGAGATACACTGCTCAATCCTGGAGCCAAGAGAACCTGTTCCAAATATTCTCCCTTTTTTACGGGGAGCGATCTAATAAAGGAATAACAATATTAAGTTACTTTAATTTAGCAAAAAGATAAGTTATAAGAAAAATTTAAAATGTAGTTTACCTCATAGTAGATCTGGTTCTTTTGCGCCGTAGATAATCCCCCGGATGCTGAACTCTCATCACCGCATTCTTGAGTCAATATCTGCAACTTTGCAGTGACGTCGTTGTAAAGCTTCTCGGATTTTTTGTCAACAAAAACTTCGGCCTTGTTCCGCTTGGTGATGTACAGAGTGCTAAGGATATCAGGGTGCGTATCCCCCGATTCCTCTTGCTGTGAAATTGTAAATTAAAACAATAATTATTTAAATAAATGTAAATTATATGTAAAAATATTTACCAGTTTGCGGGCCCGAGCTTGGAACGATGTTCTGCCCGAGCAATGTTTGTGGGAATAGGTCCCATCAGGGTCAGCTAACCGAGCTACTCGACAGCTTGTGCTTTTCTTCTGATACTTGGGATCCTCCTAGTAGCGAATCAAGCCTTCTCAGACTGAATCTTTGAACCACTGTGGCATTGCCTCGTTGCCCTTCTTCATCCACTTACTCTTCCATCGACCCACCTGATCGTTCATCCGTCTACGCAAGACCGCCTCGAACTTTTTCCGAACTAGACCGGTAATAGAAACTTCCCAGTGAAAATGTTGCTACAAAAAAGAATGTGAAATTATAAGAATGAAATTGTATAACTCTTATAAACAGTGTAATAAATTAAAATAATGAAATTTTTTTACTGCAAAAGTTTTGAACCATATGTCGATGATGTGGATAGGAGTTTGGCTAAAATTAGCATGCGGTTCCTGGAAATCCCGTTCAAAGATTTCTCAAACCGCCGTTGGCAAATCTCCGTCGTCATCGAACCTACATTAGTATATTTTTTATATATTATAAAATTACGAATAATAAATGGCAAAATTTGTAAAATAAAAATAAAAGATATTACCACAAAGTCTCCGGCGGACGGTTAAGATGAAGATTAGAGAGAGAGAAAGAGAGAGAGAGAAAAAGAGAAAGAGAGAAAGAGAGAAGAAGGGAAGGAGAAAAAGAGGGGAAGAGGGAAAGAGGCAAAGAGAGGAAAAGGGAAAGAGAGGAAAAGGGCTCGCGATTTGGGAGAGAGTGGCGGAAGGCTCGGGATTCGCCAGAGAAGAAGAAAAGAGAGAAGAAAGAGGAAGAATCGGGGAAGAAGGTGATTCTTTTTTTTTTTAATTCCGGGGGCCATCGCAAGAGACTCGCAAGGTACGTAATAGCCTTGCGACGTCCCTAGGTTTTAAACATTTGCTACTCCCTTGCGATATTCGGACCCGAGATGTCGCAAGGGAGTAGCAAATTTAAAATTTTGGAAAATCTTGCTACTCCCATACGACATCTTGGGTCCGGATGTCGCAAGTGACTAGCAATTTTGCGACATCCTGACCCGAGATGTCGCAAGGGCATAGCAATGTTTTCAAAAAAAAAAAAAAGGTCTGCAGACCTTTTACGGTTTACTTTTTGGGTACATGTTTGGGGTTTAGTATGTTACCTTACTACTTTCTCTCTCTAATTTGTAGTAGGTTGTTGTGAAAATGAATTGACTTGGAGGGTTATTTATAGGGAAAAAAGGAGATCTTGCTACGGAATTGCGATGTTTCATATGCTAGCATATTTAAAAATAATAATTAAAACAACTAAATGTTCGGTTTAACAACTACAATGAGATAGTAAGTGACAGTAATGAAAAGTTGTCTCTAAAATCTTATTTAATTTTCAGTTATTCTTCATCGGTGTCTTCCTCTTCTTTTGTGTCTTCCTCGGATTCGTTGAACTCATCAGAATCTTCATGCTCTTCGGTTGTATCATTAGGGACAATATCTTCTACTTCTTGTTCTGCGTGTATGATGTGTTCCGTCGACTCAACAGCTATAGCAAGTTTTGATGATCTTTCTTGTTGCATGACCACATAATCGGCTTCTACCATTATACGACCTCTTGGATTCACTTTTATAACAGAAAACCACTTCTCACGCCTTTGCCTTATACGAGGATATGGTATAAAACACACTTGTTCTGCCTGACATGCTAGAATAAACGGGTCAAACTTAGAATACGTCATGTTTCCATTAACGTCTGTTACCCTAAGTTATTAGAGCGTACTCCTCGACCGGCCGTCGTATCGCAATCCAAGTACTCCAGGAAAGGTGACTTCTATAATTTTGTTCAAAATGCCGTAAAAGTCAGTTTCACCGGGAACATGAATTCTGTAATTTGCCGTTGATCTATTGGAACCATGGTCGTACGTGTGGAACGTATAGCCGCGAGTGAGATACATTGGAGCAGTTACGATTCTGTCAATAGGATCATCAACAAGCTCATGCAACCATAAAGGCATAGGTTTGCCAGAACATCTGTTCTTAACCTACAAAATAAAAATTTATAACTTTGCAGAAATGATTTTTGAAAATGTTTATATATTTAATATAAATTATACTTACATAGTATTTTAGCCAACCAGCGAAATCACGTTCTTTGTATGTGTCATATTCTGTTTCTTGCAAGTTGGGAAAGGCTTCACGTATCTGGTTGTCAAACTCACTGTAGATATATCACGTATGAATTATATGTACATCAATAAATAATAAAATAAAATATTTTATCAATATACCTCTCAAATGGCACTACGTCTTCACAATTTCGCAGTATGTAAGTGTGAGCTACACGAGAGTACGTGTGATTTTCCCAATAATCTTCCGTTAATTTCCCACCAAGCCCCCCTACCTGACGAAATATTTCAGGAACCGCAATGGCATATGATGTTGCAACTCCTCCATCGTCGTATCGTCCAACTTGGGTTCTTTTACTTTGAACGGCTGGACTAAAGTAATACGATGTGAAATGTGATGTTTCCTCAATTAGACTTCCAGCCACAATCGATCCTTCCACTTTTGCTTGGTTTTTAACTTTCCTTTTAAGATGGCCCATGAATCTCTCGAACGGGTACATCCATCTAAATTGTACGGGCCCACAGAGGGCAGCTTCGTGTGGTAGGTGGATTGGATCTTTTCCAAATTACAAAGCAACAATGGAATGTTACTTTCTAATTGAGCAATGCCATCGGGTACAAAGATCCCTAAAAAATGCACCGATCCCAAAATATAATAAAATCATTATTAGTAGCCAATCAATGTAATAGTAAGAAAAATTAAACAAATCAAAACAATAGAATCATTTACCGGCGATTGATTCATGGACGATAGTTGGAAGCAGCTCAAGTAATGCAAAAGGAAGAAGTCGCTGCATGAATACATGACAATCGTGACTCTTCATACCAGATATTTTTTTCCCATGCTCTATACACCTTGCAAATTTAGACACGTAGCCATCCAGAAACTTGACATTTGAAGAAATCCAACTAAACAACGCTTGTTTAGCTTCTCCTGACATACGGAATATCGGAATTGGTTGCTTTCCATCCATTGTGATATGTAGTTCGGGTCTTGCACATATTTCGGCCAAGTCCAACTTGGCTTTCAAATTATCTTTACTTTTGCCCTGTACATTTAAAATCGTATTCATCACGTTGTCAAAATTTTTTTTAACAATGTTCATCGGATCAAGATTGTGCCGTAGCAAGTGATCTTTCCAATACGGGAGTTCCCAAAAGATATTCTTCTTGTGCCATGAGATTCACTGTATCCGTCAGGCATGTTTCCTACAACGTGCCAATTACCCCCACGTTCACATGTTTCCTGAGCACCATAATGATCTATTTGCTCCAACAATTCACTGCCTGACACGTATGTTGGTGTAGGAACACACACAACCTTATTTTTCTTGAACAATTTCTTGTTCCTTCTATATGGATGATGCATGGACAAAAACCGCCGATGACAGTCAAACCAACATGATTTCTTCCCATGCTTTAATTGAAATGCATCTGACCAACCCATACAATATGGACAAGATAACCTTCCATGGGTCGTCCATCCTGATAACATACCATACGCCGGGAAGTCACTTATTGTCCACAACAAAACAGCGCGCATGTTGAAATTCTGCTTCTGCGCGTAATCGAATGTGCATATACCCCTATACCATAACTGTTTAAGCTCGTGTATCAGAGGTTGCAAGAACACATCGAGGGAACGCTTCAGATGACTAGGACCTGGCACTAGAATAGTCATAAACAAAAATTCTCTTCTCATGCACATATCCGGTGGAAGATTATACGATGTCAATATGACAAGCTATAGAGAATATTGTCTATCGGATAAACCAAATGGGCTAAATCCATCAGTGCATAAACCTAGATATACATTCCTTGACTCTTTAGCAAAGTCAGAACGTATCGTTTGAAAATGTTTCCACGCCTTTGCATCTGAAGGATGTGTAACCTCCCCATCTTTTACTTTATGTTCATCATGCCATCTCATTGCAGATGCGGTTCTCTCCGATTGATATAATCGTTTCAACCTATCAGTGATTGGAAGGTACCACATACGTTTGTACGGTATCTTGGTTTTCCACTAAAACGGCATTCATGCAGCTTATCATTATCTTTCCAAAAAATCATGCAATTTTCACTACAAACATCTATCATTTTAGATGGTAATCCTAGACCCGCAACCACTTTCTGCATTTCATAATAACTCGCAGCAGAATTATCATCTTTCGGCAAATACTCTTTAAGCAAATCAGCAAATTGATTCATACTTCTCTCGCTTATGTTTCCTTCACTTTTAATAGACATTAGCCTATATGCTAATGATAGTTTAGATAGACCATCTCTACATCCCTCATAGATGGGTTGATTAGCAGCATCTAGCATATCATAAAATTATTTTGCTTCCGGGTTAGGTTCTTCCATAATATTTTCAACAACACCAGGAAAATACCCATGATATGCATCTGTAACCATATCATGTGACATATTTCCTTGTAGATGAGCGTAGTTTTCAAACATACTACCACCATAGTTGTTATTAGCATATTCTTGACTCCCTAGATCATTACCACGAGCACCCATATTACTACTTTCACCACCCATACTATATCCTTCCCCATGCGAAAACCAGACATAATAGTTTGGAGTAAATCCTCTATTATAAACGTGTCTTTTTACCATATCGATATTCAAATATTTCTTGTTCCCGCACTTTAAACATGGACAAAAAATGTTACCATCATTTGGAGTATGTGGGTTATTTGCCGCCTGATTTATAAATGCCCACAACCCATCTCGGTACTCCTTCGTCACTTCTCCAGTCTCCATATCCCTTCTGTTATACATCCATCGTCGTAAAGTGAACACTTCATGTTCCGACGTCATTATTTCCCGAATCGTAATTTATTTAAATTTTTTTGCAAACACAAATTCCTCTCTCTAGATTCTCTCTCTTATTAATTCTTGTTTGGTGTCAATAAACAATGTCATGTGGGGGATATTGATAGGGAAATTCAAAAGGTCTGCTACGGATTTGCGATGTCGCCAAAGGCACACGCAAATATGTAGCAAACCTGCGATGGCGAACATGTCTCGCGACAACGTCGCAAGTTTGCAATGGGTTTGCGACATATGTACGGGCCTCGCATAAGTGTCGCAAACGACTCGCACGTACATCGCAAACTTGCGACGTTTTTTCGGCATCACAAGTTTGCTAGGCTATTGCGATGCCCACTTTGACCTCGCATGGGTGTCGCAATGGCAAAGCATTTTTGCGACACCATTTTGGTGTCGCAAATTTCCCTAGCAAATGACCTTTTTTCTTGTAGTGATAAAACGACAGCATAGGGCGGGTCTATATCTAGTTTGTAAAAATAATGTTTTCATGCTAAGCACTAAAACACTTTCTTTTTAAATATAGAGTTTGAAATGAAATTTTGAGTTAAAACATGCTTAAATTTGTGCCTTAAAGAAATTTTAATAAAAAATGAAGACGTATTGATTATCAATATCTCCTATTTGGGACCTAAAATTATATCTACAATAAAACTTCGTTAAGGTGGTGTTCAATCTATTAATAACATTTATAAAATATATAATTTTTTTTATCATAAGTTAAATTTTTGGTTCCATTAATATATATTAATAATTATCATAAATTGAAAAAAATTGTAGTTCTCTAATGTAATCTCGAAGTTATTATTTTTAAAGGTTTTATTATGGAATAAAATTAAACTTAAAAATTAATGAAGTTACTGTTTGGTTTTATAAGTTTATGATTGCTTCTATATATTTTTACCAAATTTTCTTCTAACAATCTCTTGAGTTTTTTTAATGTACTATCTATATATGGTAATACTTATCTAAAGCTATATATACTATGTTTGGTTTGTTAACTTGTTCTTACTTAACTGCAATCGCACCTACTAATCAACAAATCGAAAATGTTCTCGAAACATATATTGTAAAGCATTTATAATAAAAAAAAAACATATTTTGTAAAGTTAAATTGTAATGAAAAAAAAACACAGTAGAAACTATAATTTTTTATCATTTGGACAATTTTTGTAATAAACCAATCGAGTCTTGACTCTTGACGTATATTTATGGGAATAAAACTGCAATAATTGAAACAATTAAGTTTAAAGTGCGCGTGGTAAACTATCCTGCGCACCCCGAAACTTGGCGGAGCTAAACTGCCGATCAAAACGGAGGTTTCAAATATATCCGTTAAATCTATTTTTTTCCGATCTAATGAACGGGACACTAATCTTAACTGCCACTGTTTAGATTTATAATCAGCTTGCCACACTCTTAATCTAATTGCCACTCATATTTTAGTATTTCTATTTTATCCTTAATGAAACACACCTATTGAAAGAGAGGGTTACAATTTTATCACCTTAATCAGACACACTAATTGATATGGAAGGTTTTAATTTTGTCTCACTCATTGGGACTGAAACATTCACTTCAACGACGACAGCTGCATTTTTTCGATTTCACCAGTCCGAGTCCGCTTTCTTCTTCTTCCCTATTCCTGCACCTGAAGCTTCATCCATCTCGCACATTGCTGTCTGGTATCTTATTCAATCCTCTCCTCCTTCCTCGCTGAAAAGAAGAAAAGAAATAGGTCAGTTTTTGAGATATTGAAATGTAAATAACTTGATTGGCTATCTCACATTTAGTTGGTATTCATGTTCGTAGTAATGATTAGGTTCCGATTAGGTATGTTCATTGTGATATAATCTCATAGTTGTATTGAATCGTGTTAAATGGGAACAAAACGAGAATACCCAAATCAACCTGTTTTTGTAAACCCTTTATGCAGATTTCGTGAAATTAGTACATATAGGTACAGCTGTATGGTACATATAGGTACAACATCATACTAGAGATGACAGAACAACATGTACATTTAGGCACAACTCCACACTAGAGATGACAGAACAACATGTACATTTAAGTACAACTGAAACTTTTTGTGTAATTCGTGAATGAATTTTGTTTTATCTTATATACAGAAGGTGTTGAGGAACATGTACACACACGTGCAATTTGACTATGGAGGGTGCTATTAAAAAGATCATGAATGGATTTCAACAAATGCTCTAATTGCTATATTGTTTAAGACTTCATCTTTGGTGGAGATAACTTATTCAGTGTTAGTAGATAAGATTTGCAGGAAGATTGGAATAGTTGAGTTACAGGCTATCTAAATCTCGGAGAGAGACTTATATTGTAGATGACGAGGAAGTTTTGATTTATTTGATGTCATTGGATAAAGAGGGGCTGAGACCTGTTTTGCAAGTAGAGTTATTGAATGGTGTGGAAAGTGTTGACAATGTTGGCATCGTTACTATTGAAGAACAACAGAACGAAATGATTATTGATGAGATGAAGAAGACCTTTTTTGACGAAAACGGTGGTAATGATGATTGTGAGAAGGAATCACGTGATGATTTGGAGATTGTGGCTTGCCCTATGAATAATAATTTGGATGTTGATGCGCTTCCAGTTTGTGTAGAAGAAATTCAGAATGTTGAAGAATGGGAAGATGGTACTGAACTTGAGATAAAGCAAGAATTTTTATCGAGGCAGGCAGTGCAAGATGTGGTTCTTAGAGCTGCAAATAAGAACTGTTTTGGATATCATACAATTAAGTCGGATAAGAGACGACTTATGCTACGGTGTCGTCAAGCTTCTAAAGGTTGTAAATGGTATTTACGAGCAGCTAGAGATAAGGATTCAGTATTGTAGACTATTAGAGTACACAGAAAAATGCATACATGCTCATGGGCTCTTGAGAGCACTAGCAGTACTAAACCGAGAGAGAGAGGCACACAACGAATTGTAGCAAATTTATTGCACGAAAGTTTTCCCGGTCAAATGGACACTCCGCCAGCTAAAAGCATTGTTCCTAATGAACGTCCTCGATTTCTTCTTCTCCCCTTCCGCTAACGTCGATACATCATCTAGCGAAAACAACGGTGAAGAAGAAGAAGGTGATGATGAATCAAGTGCGTCGGTTTCATCGTTTGGATTCTCATTCGATTCATTTTCAAGTAAACAGAATGATGGATCTGGAGTGAACAGAGCAGTGAATTCGACGAATCCCAGCGTAGGAATCAATGGCGTGATCGCAAATCTGTATCGAGAGAACGGACATAATGAGCTGAATTTGCCAGAACGTAATCCTGGCAAGCTTGAAAATAATGGGATTTCACGTGGAGTGGACGAAGATCTCTCAATTTTGAACTCAAAAAGTCGAAAATTCAGCTGTTAGATTGGAAACGCTGAGCTGGAATCCATTGAATTTAGATACAGAAAGTTCTGAGAAGACGAGAAATGTAGTGAATTCAAGTACTATTGGTACCACATTGGATCCAAATTGTTCAGATTTAAGATATGAAGGTAAAAATGATGATGATGATCTTGATGGTTGGGATTTTAAGACTGCCGACTCTATGGTTCAAACTGCAGATGAAGGCTATAAGGTAATAAATCTATGCCTTTCTTTTTTATTGTTCTCTATGAATCCAGCAAGGAAGTTGTACTTGTTTTCTAAAGCAATTTGTAATGTTTTGCTTGTAGTTAATATCAAATGCCTCATTTGTGGTCTTAGAATAGGAAATCTTAATGCAGATGAAGGTTTATGCTTTCTAATGTACTGCATAACTGTAGTTAAGCATCAGGAGAGAGAGAACGCTAAGAGTGGATCTGATGTGATTCAGAATACAGACAAATTAAGTTCAAGTGTCTGGAGCTCACCTGCAAAAGCAACAAGTCAAAGTTTTGATACGGGTAAAATAGATGTAGTTCGGTCAGTCGATGACTGTGGAGATGGAAATGATGACTCTTGGGACAATGGCGGATGGGAGTTTAAGGTTGCTGAAGCAGGAGAGCCAAAGAAAGAATTACCAAATAAGGTACAAGCTTCATTTCATATAAATGTTCTTTGCATTGGCAGACGGCACAAGCTTTACTTGCTGCGTGTTCTCAGGATTCTAATGGCTGGGGGTTTGGATTTGGTTTTGAGCCCGTTCATAAACTTGAAACAAACACCACTTTCCAATCAAATATTGATAAAGAGCCGCAGAGATGGGAAAATTGCTCGATTTCCATTCCAAGTAATGCAAATGCAAATACTGAAGAAACTTCTTGGGCTTTTGAGCAGCCATCCTTGGGAGTAGGATCTGAGATACAGGTAATGTTTCTTATACTTACAGTCATCTGTATGGTGATCCATTGAAAATTTGGATTTTGCTTTTATTTTCATTCTAGTAAAAATTGGGCTTTTTCTTTCTGCTGCCTTTAATATGGATACTTTAGACTTTTGATGGTCTTAATACTTTGAGCATGGTTAATCTGTCATATGTGTGTTACTACGTGTACTTTGTTGACATGCTTTGATCTGTCCTTAGCTTTGTTATTAGTATTATATTTAATCTGTAACTTTGTTGAACCTTCTATTAGTATATAGATTATATATTAATCAATACATTATATGTACATTGAAAACTGTTGTTAAGATATGCCTTCGATAGGATAGTTTTTCTTTTACATTGTCTAAAGTGTGCCTTCATGAAGTTTGCCTTTTCTTCTGCTTGATTATATACTTACCTGCACTCAGGAAAACGAAGTGCAGACAGAAAATCCCAAGGGTGTCTTGCCACTGTCCTTTTTTGAAGATGAGGAGTTGGGAACCTCTGACACTTTGGCTCATGAGGATAATCCAGTTTCAGTCTTCAATATATCTGTAAAGGAGAAAACTAAAGCTCCAACTCCAACTATTTCCATCAATGACCTGATATCAACTTTATACAGTCAATCGGAAGAGAAGAATACCGTTAATCTTTCAGAAAAGTCTGACGGATATGGATTTGTCTCTGTAAAGGCCACAACTGATTCTAATGTAGTAAATGGCGAGGATGATGCTTCATGGGAGTTTCAGGAACCCAAAAAGACCGCCACAACTGATTCTAATGTAGTAAATGGTGAGGATAATGATTCATGGGAGGTTCAGGTACCCAAAAGACCATACCATATGATACTGATGATTTTGACAGTTCCTGGGAGTTTCATGGTCTTTCTCCGGCCTTGAAAAGTTCTGTTGTTGCAGAAGGTGTCGATGAGTTTGAAGATGATTTGTGGGAGTTTCAAGGTCGAACACAGCCTGTGAAAGATTTTGCATTGAGGAAAGAAGATACTGGTTCATGGGATTATAAATTTAGTTCGGCAGAAAATGAAGATGAGATTCAATCTTTTGTTCCGAATGGTTTTGGAGAATTCCATGAAAAAACAGTTAGTAGGATAGAACCTAATGATTACAAAGATGCATTTCATAAACCATCTGGAGACTTTAAAGGTCAGTAGGTTCTATTTCTCGGGGCATGTATCTGCATAACACTTTCTTTATACATCCCATCTTTCAATTTTCGTTTATCAATTAATTTTAGTTAAATTATTTGAGCCTTTGAATATTGAAGGAAGCTCGTGATATGGCTGCTGATTCTGATGAAGCCCTTAAAGTTCAAAAATTCGATGGTGAAATCAAGGTCTGTATATTTGCAATTTTTCTAAATTTTGGCAAATTATGGAAAGGCTGCCAAGTATGTTAAGTCGCTTTAGTTATTGGAATAGAAAACTAAAACACCCTTGACAGATAACTTATAAATTACTGGGCAAAACTTAATTATATCCTGTGACGCAGTTGGTCACTCCAGTGAAAATTCTGAGAGCCTCACTTAGATTATATAAACCATGGATTTTATTAGCTTCATCATCATCCAATGCATTGTCTGTTCTAGACAAGTGTGTGAAGCTGTGGTTGAGATCCGGACTAGTAGAAGCTCTGCTAGGTAATTTCAACCGTCAGGTACTTGATCATGACGATTCTGCAAAGCAACTTCTAGAATCAATCAAGCATCTAGATGAAGTTGACTCTTACACGCTTCATATCTGCATCAGCTCAGCCACATCACCTACCTGCTGCATCTCTGGTCTTGCTACCGACATAGTACCAGGTACGCTTATTCTAGCCATTATATCTAGACACATAAAGGATTGATTCTTCATAATCTGATTAATGCCATACACAATTTGGGCTTTGAGTATATAATCACTAAGTTTCACTCAGATCTGTGACATGAATAAATAAGGTGGAGTGAAACGGAGAGCATTACTTGCTGCCGCTTGCAAATGTATGGGCCAATCTGATCAGCCGTGATCCACCAAGCCTTCCTGGCCACAATTCTCTTACCGTATCTTAGAGGAAACCTAGAGTACATTTAAGACTCACCCAGCAAAAGCAATTCTCATCTGCAGAGCATTTCGACCAAAACCTATATCCTTCTATACATATACCTATAACGTTGCTACCCATAAGGGTTTTTATTACTTTTTGGCCTTATATTGTAGCCTTGATCAAACATTGTAACTAAACCGTTCCTTTTGGTAAACATAATGACATGATTGTCAAAAAAAGAAGAAAAGATACTGTCGGAAAAACATATCACAAGTTTAGTCTGTAGTCTGTAGAGTAAGTGCCAAAACTGTAGTCACTGTATGCGACTTTCAGCTTTCGTGGGGATTGATGAACTTATCTACTGGACGATGAGTTGAACCTGCACCAGATATCAGACCAAAAACAAAAGTAGAAGCGGAGGGATTCCATGCCAGCCCTATCTCATCACCTTCCTTCAATTCTCTTCTTAGCACAAACTCTGGTTTCCACAAGCCTCCAAATCTGTCGTAGCCATTTTTGCCGTAAAGGAGGGACAATTGGTGCGTTGAGTCCGAATCATAATCATGTACGTTGATGTTGATTTTGCGACGGTTTGTGGGGACTTGAGAGATATGGCTTAAGACGTGTTCAGTCACGCGATTTACCGGGATAAGTAGTGCTGTAAGATCAGTCTTCGTGAGTGTTTTTCTAATTGTCCAAGCAATTGGTGTTGGAATCATCTTAATCTCCTTTTTGCGGCTTTCTGCCTCCATGAGGGCTTTAAACCTCTCTAGTTGACCAAAAACGAAAAGTTACTTTGCTGATCATGAGAGTGTTTGTTCCATATAGTTCTGACCAGTGACTATTATCGAAAGCCATATAGTTCAGAAGTTTACTTACCCTGCGTTACTGGAAAGTCTAAAGCAGAGTGCACATTCTCTCTTTGTGACTGTACCGATTGAACATTGTCAAGTCTGATCTCCCTTTCCCCTGAGAATGCAAGCGAATCTTGATCATGTTGGTTCTAGAAACAAAGATAATCTTATTATGTTGTAAGAGATGGCTATAAAGCCTTGCAAAGCAATACCAAAAGACAAATGAAACTGAAAAACATAAATGTAAAGTTGCAGAACGTAACATAACGTTCACATTCGGTAGCTTTGTGCCTAACAGTTAGCCAATAGTACTTTGGCTTTGGCTTTTCCTACTTCTCCATCTTCTTGGAGTTTAATTTCTTGGAGTACAAGACTCAGTACTCTTGATAGAATTGATCTTGTGATCTCTTTTGATCCCTTCTTCTCTCGTAAAGCCAAAACGACGAAGGGTACTATTCAGAAGTTTACTTACCCTGCGTTACTGGAATATCTAAAGGAGGTTGCTGATTCATCGGTGGAGGATTGTCATGATTGATTCCCAATGACTTTATGAATTCAATCAATTCTTGAACACGCCATAAAAGTAAGTTGTGATTACTCTCGCTTTAACATGAAAAATGTAGTAGAATATGTTGACGTTCTTACTCTCGTCAAGCTCTGGATCTGTCGGAAGTATCGGCGGAGATGCAGGAGGACCTCCAGATTGTTTTCTATGGCTCATGATGGAGTCTTTGACTGGTCTTCTTGATAATCGTTCAGAGTTAAACGAGCTTAGAGCAGTTAGAAGAATCCTAAAAGAAGAAGAAGAAGATACAAATATTTGAAGTCTCGCAAGGGTATTTTTGTAAAACTACAAAAGTTTCTGTTAAATTTCATAATCCCAATTTGACGGCCACGATCAGCTAGACTACTGGAAATCAGGTGGTCATGGCACCACCATATCAACAATCTGAGTTCTTCCTTCCTTCTTCGCTCACGTTCTAATTTCTACTTGAAATTCTTTCGTATCAGACTCGAATCTGTAACCATTTGGTGATTCTTGGAGCAATGGCTGATTTGAATCGTGAACCGACCCGTTGGAGTATTTCTGATTTGATCATCAATGGCGTCTTGGCTTCAAGCTTTCGGAAGAGCAGAGCGAGTTGCAATTGCCAGGTACTCGGGAAACTAGTACGATTTCTAATGACATTAACTGTAGTAGTACAAAGGCTTTATCTTTGGTACTGGTTTGATCTGTAATTACATTTTGAATGTCAGAACTATGGAACTGTCTAACAATTGATGAACTTCTGTAGAGGATAGATAACGCTTGTTCATCATAAGCAGGTTATTTAACTATCTAGAAACGTTGATCCAAGCAAATTCTGACGCTCTTATATCTATTAACTTTCAGTCATGTATCTCTCTCTTATAAAATGTCTGCCTTTACTCAAGGAAACGATCGAGTTCAAAAGAAAAAGGTATTAACTTGGATCTATCATCTGAAAGTCGTTCCCTTTGTTACTGAAAGATGAATTTCTTTGCTATGAAATGTATTTGTAAAACAAGACTCTTTTAACGAGAGAGATTCTTGTGGTGATCAATCTGGCCCAGGTTCTGATCAAAGCATGCTGATGGAGATATTCCTAATGTATCATTTTTGCAACCATTACCATCTTTACCTGACAAAGATGTACTTTCCATGTGCTCTCTATTCCTTGCTATTGAGGTCACTGTCCCTGATAATCTATTTGATGCTCCCAAAAATTCCACACAACAACAATTAGATGATTCTTCATAAAGTGACCCGCAGAAACTAGGAATCTATAGTGCACGTTTCTCCACTTGGTGAATGGAATGTGGCTCAAAGTACGAGCGGGAGGTGAAAGTTGGCATTTCAATCAATCTGGAGAAAGAACAGAAACAGAAAGTTCCTCAAAACTCAATTAATCTGGAGAGATAGCAGGATCCTAGAGCTGATACGACTTCCGTGAAGGGTAAGCTGAAATATCTGTTGCTTGTTTCCTAGCATCAAATTGGTGATAAAACACTCTTTCACATCCAAAATAGCATATATCTATGCCTGTAGTTAGACTTGACCAACTTTTCTAGGTTTGGGCTGACCTTTCATCCCGTCTTCAAGAAATTAAAGCGGAAAATGCACAGTTGGAAGAGCTGCTTCTCACTGCAGAGGTAAATTTCAACAGTCTGAGTTTCTTTTGACCCATATAAGAAAGAGTGATACTTGAAAGTGTTGAGTGCACCTAATTAGATTTCCTCATCTTTGTTGAAATAGAAAGAGCTTACCAAGTCATATGAAGCTAGCATTAAATAGTTGCAAAAAGATTTGTCAGCCTCTAAAAGTGAAGTGATGAAAGTGGAGTCGAGCATGGTTGAGGCATTAGCAGCTAAATTGATGCCCTTAAAGATCAAGCTACTCTGAATGAAGGAAAATTTTCTTCTCTTCAGGTTTCTAGGCCTCTCATTAACTCATATATTCTTTTGTGTGCTTCCTATCATAGCATACCATGAGTCTTTAATGGTCGTAGGTACTTCCTCTTTTGAGTTGTCATTTTCTTTTTTCACGCAACCAGATTTTAGAAAAATCATTTACTTTTATCAGGCAGACATGGAGTCTATTATAAGAAACAGAGAATTGGCTGAGACTAGGAGTAAAATGATGCAGGTATCAGTGTTTTCATTAATGACTTCGAGTAACGTCAACTTGCTACATACAATTATGAACATGTAAGGTCCTCCAACCATTGAATCGATATTCTCCTATTCCAGGCATTGCAGGAGGAGCTTGCCAGTACTGAATGGAGAGCCGAGGAGGACCATTCTGCACTAAGACAGGCTGCCATGGAAAGGGAAAGAGAACTACAGCACAGAATGCTGTCAGGCGAAGATCACGTACAGTGGAATAGAATAAGGCGAGACCAATGGTGCCCTTGATGTAGTAAAGAACTTTGTGAGCAGCATTGAGATGAGACGTTGGAGCAGAGGAAAATTGACATAGCTTGTTACTTTATTGTATTACCACATATCATCTTTGAATGTGTTGAAGAAGATAATCAGAAGATGACCACAAAGATGCCTTGCGACGAGGAAGGATGTGGGAAAACAAATATGTTCAAGGTCTGATAAGAAAACTTCCAACTGTTTTTACAATTGTTAAACCTTATATAATACGGTAGAATTGTTGAATGGTTAGTAGACATTAACAACATAAAGCAGTAGTTTTAAGGATTGGTATTGCTTAGCAATTGAGTGATAAGCTTAAGGTTAATTGGTCATTTGGAATCAGCATCGTAATGCGGTAGACTAAGCCTTTTTCTGACGCATTATTTAGCACATGAGTGGGAGAATTATGAGACAGAATCTACGATATTCGATACAACTTCTGCTCTAGCAACTGAGATAGATATCAATGCGATACACCAGTACGAAGGTGTTAATGTCACTGATTTGACCATAGCTAATCGCAAACAAACTAATATACTGACAGCAATTGAATATCATGCATATAAAACCGACATCTAATCATAACAAAACTGTCTTATGAATCCAAACAAATCACCAGAAAAACAAAAACAAGGTAAGAAGTAATGATTGATTCATGTCTCCAAGAACCTGAAACTCTCATTCAGATCCATCAGCGCCAGGACGATGGTGGATTTGTCATTTCTAAACCAGTGGTCCGGTACACCTTTGATTTCGATCTTTCTCATATCACTACTTCCAAGATCAAAAGAGAGAATGTGAAAAGGAGTAAAGAGATTCTTTGGTATGAAAAGAACCTTGCCATCTTGAGTTGTACCTCTCACATTGTATAGAGTGTTTTTATCAACCAAATGCTGCTGTGAAGACTGCACACAGAAAATCTTCCAACACCAATTCTCCTTCCCGACATCTTCTAAACTCCATAAATACATAAGACCATATTCCCTAACATTGGATTGGTTAATGATCGCTACTTTTCCACTACATTCTATAAGACTCACATTCCTCATCCTTTCTGACAAAGGCATATTGAACGTAGGATCATTCCAATCCATCGTAGGTATTCGGATCATTTTCAAATCTTCGGATCCAATGTGGAAACTTACCAAAAGCGTAGGATAATACTTATTAGTCCAACCCAAATAATATATAACACCATCAATACAGACTCCTCCTCTAGCCGGAATGTGAGGAAGAAAGTCCACTTGAGTTGGAGCCAACTTTTTCCAGACACGTCCTCCTCTACCTTTTAGGACAAAAACCCAATGTTCTGACTTTATTTGATCTGTATATTTCACGAGGAGCACGCCAGTTGAACAGACCACTTTGTACTGGTCAGTAACAGGGTCATATCCGAAATAGTAAAAGACAGTTACGGCACATTGTCCTGGTATGGGTTTGCTGGTTTTGATGGCTTCTGGTAAAGTGACAAGTTGTCTGGTGGTAGGATTATAAATCCGTGGCTCTCTATTAAAGACGTAGCACATGAAGACGTTACAAAGAGTTTGCACTAAATAGCCTCCAATCCGTGGGACAGTAAGATCATGGTTAACTACAAAGCAAGAAGACGAAGTTGTGTCTGAAGCTAATGATAGTGTTACCATTTTGCTCAAATCAGTAGTATCATGCAAACACATGTAAAGTCTATTTGACCGTCGGGATGGTACCGTGACGCAACGGTTGGTGAAATACGGTGAGCAGATGAATGATGACCAACGCTTTGAGACGCACTTGAATCTCACGATGGATTTAAGACGCACTTGAATCTCACGATGGATTTAGCAGGCAGTTGGGTTAGAATCTCCCCCACCACATCCATTGGAATCTCATTCTCCTCCGGTCCTCTTTTTCTCTTCCGTTGCATCATCATTTGAGTAGGGAAATATATCAGTTTTATCAAACCCTAATTATCAAATAAAATTAGGGCTCATAATGTTATAGAGAAATATATATATAGAGAGAGGACCCGATATATAGGCAGCTCCGTAACTGTTTTTTTCTGTCAACCAAGGTTAAACTTTTTGTTTTTTGTTTTTTTTTTTGTCAACGACAAATTATGTTGGACCACAACTGGCCGGCCAATAGCCAAATTCCTACATAATGTAGGCATGAAGACTCGATCTTAGATTATGCAAATGCGCTGCCTTAAGTGGACTTACCACCTACCACTAGGTTAGATGCCATTTGCCCAATAAAGGTTAATTTAGAATTCAATATTTTAACAAAAAAAAACTAGATACTAGAATAGAGTTTATATAATGTATTAAATGACTGATGATATTACTTAATTTTGTAAAATAAGAAACCTGAAACTTATATTATATTTATAGTACTGTATTTTTGTAGTTGGGAAACTTATATTATATTTATAGTACCTTATTTTCTTAACAGTGAACGATTGATATTTATATAACCTAAATACTATTGTATTTTTTTTTTGTGTATTAAATTTACAGTTTGATGTTTATTTGGAATACTGTTAATTTTGATGTAAAATTACAACATGGGCTATCTCGAGCAAAACAAAAATTCAATTCTTAGGCTTCATTAGGCATAAAAGAAATTAGGGTTGTTGGCTAACTAACTATACTCAAAATATTCTGAAAAATATTAATTTCCGAATATTTTTATATATTTTACGGTAAGTTAAGTTGATTAAATATTGTTTCTAATTGGAGATATAGTCTAAGCATAATATGGAAAATTATTTTATTGTCATATCTATTTTATATATTCATGTATGATATATATTATGAATGAATTATTAAGAAATCAAATATTTTCTTAAATAAAATTTATTGGGTTGATGATATATTAATGGTTTGATTCACGATCCGTTTCAACTCCTCTAATGGTAAAGGCGGTTGGACCTATTAAGGAAAGTTGTTTCAATCACATTTATAACATCTCTGTAAAAATAGAAGTGTCATTAATCTTTCTATCTAGGTCTTATGATGTATCTGTGTATATACTTACAAGACCTAGTTCTTCAGGTGGCTCTACTTGGTAAGCCCACCGGCTCTATGGTTAAAGTGCAATTATGATGCTATACATAACCCAGATAATGTTTCAGGTAGTATGGCTTACGTAACTCTATGGGAACGGTGCTACACTGTGGTATGACTAAATATGCAGGACAAAATACGGTTATGGGCAATCCAGTCAACCTGGTCTTTAGGATATAGACGAACCATATTTGAGATGGATAATAAAAGTCTTATTGAAGCTATTAGGACATATGAGTAGGCTACAATTCCAAACTTGAAGCTACAATATTATCAGCAAACAATTACAGCATTGAAAATGCAGTTTGAGGACGTTCAATTCCAATTTCGATCCCGAAAGCATAATGTTTGTGCAGATGTTTTAGCGAAACATATAATGCTCCTTCCACATATGTGGTGTATTTATAGTAATTGTCCTCCTTTTCTATTCCGTTGTGTAATGACTGATATTTTACCGGTTGATTAATAGTATAAGTAATGCAAAAGAAAAACAAAAAATTATTAAAAGTTAAATAACAAATAGGAATAATAAAAAATAGTAGAAAACATTACATATTAAAAATAATAATTTCCCAAGCAGATGGTCCAAATGATTTGTCCTTGATCTAGCTATGTATTAGGTGGTGAGCTTAAATCTCATCC
Organism: Lepidium sativum; assembly: GCA_023374145.1. Lineage (NCBI taxonomy): Eukaryota > Viridiplantae > Streptophyta > Magnoliopsida > Brassicales > Brassicaceae > Lepidium > Lepidium sativum. Next base: position 2,469 of record JAKUCM010002425.1, on the reverse strand, counting down.
GCTACCATTTGTATTAGAGAGACTAGAGGGTTGAGGCCGAAGAGGCTGAAGACCGCAAAGTCAAAAGAAGGATCAAAGGAGAGTCAAGGTCGAAGTCATGAAGACAAAGCCGAAGACCACCTTAAAGAGCTCAAAGAAAGAGGAAAATGGCCATAAAGGACCCACAAAAGCCCCCAAATAATCAAGGAATCAAGAAAATGTCATAAAAGGGTGTTCTAGAAAAGTCAACATTTTGGACCAGAAAGTCAACAGTCAGACCTCATGGACCGCGGGAAGACCACCGAGTCGAGAGGCACGTACCGCGATACGTGGTCAACGCACGGACAGAAAAGTCAATGCGCAGACCCAGTACGTACCGCGGGAAGGACCAGCACGTACCACGGGAAGGTCCCGCATGTACCGCGGGAAGGTCCAACACGCACCGCGGGTCAAGAGGAACACGTACCGTGGGTCAAGATCAGTACGTACCGCAGTCGAGGCAGGATGTACTGATGGCCGAGGGAGAGCGTACCGCAGGTCGAGAAATGCTTCCCGCGGTACAGGTCAACGGTCGAGGCAAAAAGTCAACATTTCTTGAATCCTTCCAAATGGTGATTTGGCAGTTATGGGACGTTGGGCTTGGGTTCTTGGGCCAAAATGAAACTTCTAGAAGACCCTAGATGATGAAGAAGAGGGAAAGAAGAGATAGAGTCAATTCAAATTCAAATTATGTTTTAATTTGAATTTGGGACCCACTAGAAGAGAACATTAGTTTAGGGACCATTTTTTACAAGTTTTTTGGGACGTCGTAAAATTGGGAGGTATTTACAACTTCCTTACGACGTTTTGAGATTTCGTCATAAAGGAGTTGTAAAATTACAACGAAAATTTTCTTTGTAAACAAGTCGGTATTTTACGACTCCTTAACAACGCTTACCCATTGCTTAAACAATTCGTTGTTAATTAGTCCCTAATTGCAACTCTTATAAATTATATAAATTATATACATATTACAATTGATATAAATTACAATTTATAATAAATTATATAAACCATATATAATTTATATATCTTATAATATATAAATCGTATAAACTATTTTAAATGATATAAATTATAAAAAAACATTGTAAATAAGTCGGGAAAAAAACGTCTTTACGACGTTTTTAGTTTCCGACTTATTTACGACGTTTTGTTCTATACCATTACGGTCCACTAAATTCACTATAACGTCTCAATGAATTGTACCGTAACGGTACATTGAATCCACATTTGCCAACGTTTTTACATCGAATACGTTATAAATTCGACCCTAATTTTACAACTCTTTCACGACGTTACATGAATTCTCAACCCTTTTACAACTCCACGTATTCCCAATAAATATAACACCAATTTTGCACATCATTCCATCATTCCCCATTCCACAATCTCTCTCTAAGGTATCCCCCTGTCCCTTCTCTCTACAATTTTTTTTTTGGCAAATTTAGGAATTAGAATAATGTAGGTTGTTTAGAAATTATGTAGTAGATACGGAATTTAGAATTTAGAGTTTATATATTATTTATTAGTATCCAATTTCTAATTTACGGAACATCCTTTTGTAGGTACAAATTATGGCACCCCGTAAGCATACACACCGTGTCCATTATAGTGACATGTTGCACGGCACCACATCCTCATCTACTTCCTCGGTTGTGCCAGAGACACAGTCGCAGTCACATCATCAGAGTCATACACCACCGCATAGTTCCCTAGCACCAGAAGTGGCCGTAGATCCCCCTCCAACGAATGTTGCGGTCCATCCAGACATTCTGGTGCCGCCTGATGCACCTTATGCGCAGTACCGGGTTGAAGATATTCTCGTGGCACCAAACCGCGAGAATTTGTCGCATCTACACATCGATCGTCCTACTGGAACCTATTGGTACATATTTAATTTAATTTACATACTTAATTTAAGCATTTATAATTAAATAACTAATAATATATATTAAAACAATTTCAGGTTCGGTATTGATAGCAAAGTGGGACGAAGCATCACAGAATGCATCAACAGTTATTTCGTGGAGGCGACTCCAAATTGAAAATCAACACCACATTATATTCGCATAACGTGGTTCAAGATTTTTGCGGTAATTTTTCTTTTAACATTAATTTATTTTATTCAACATACTATAATATATAATAATAAATTAATTAATTACTTTAACTATTAGCAACATTGGAATTGCGACGTTTCTATCAGCGAGACTGTCCGACATGAATTCAACCGCAAAACCATGAAGCAGCTTATTAGCACAGTCTCAGACTGGAATACCGAGGGGGAGGTGAAGGGAGATGCCGGAAAACCCACATTCATGACCAACGCTTGTTGGGATGGACTGAAGAGTTACTAGGTAGAACCTGTAGCTGTGAGGAGAGTTGCTCATTGTTCTGCCTCCCAGAAGACGATTGGTCCCGACGGCTTACCAGTCGCAATGCCGCACA